>PVIA01006158.1:0-101888 GCA_004024845.1 Tonatia bakeri
CAAATCAAGTGGGATGATCAATTTAGATTCATCCTTAGGATGCACAGATGTTTCAACATATGTAAATCAATAAATGTGATACATCACATTAATACAATGAATGATAAAAAATATATCATCATCTCAATAGATGCAGAAAAAGCTCTGACAAAATTCAATACCCACTCATGATAAAACTTCAACTAATTGGGTACAGAAGAAATATACCTCATCATAATAAGGCCACATATGACAAAGTCACAAATAACATCATTCCTAATGGTGAAAGGTTGGCAGCTTTTCTTCTAGGATCAGGAAAAAGATGAGGGAGCTCACTCTCACCACCTTCATTAAGCATACTACGAGAAGTCTCAGCCAGAGCAATCAGGAAAGAAAGAGAAAAAAAGAAATCCAAATCGGAAAGAAAAAACTAAATGTGTGGGTGTTTGCAGATGACATATTCTTATATGTAAAAAAATTTTAAACTTTACTAAAAAATTGTTAGAATTAATTCATAAATTTGGTAAAACTACAGGTTACAGAATCAACATATAAAAATCAGTTCTGTTTCTACACACTAACAAAGTACTACCTAAAAAATAAAAATTAAAAAAAATCCTAATTACAAGAGCATCAAAAACAATAAAATACTTGGGAATAAATTTAACCCAGGAGGTTAAAAATACCTGTACACTGACAAGTACAAGAAATTTATGAAAGAAACTGAAAGAGACAAAAAAAATGGGAAGATAGCCTGTGTTCATGGAACAGAATAATAATTATTATTAAAATGTCCATATTATTCAAAGTTTCTATAGCTTCAATGCCATCCTGATAAGATTCCAATGTCATTTTTAGAAGCTCAGTAACTGTTGATTTCTTCATTCTATATTCCCTTAACATTCCACCTTTTTATTTAAATGTACTAGTGAGGAAAGAAAACATAATTCTACTTGAAAGCTGAAAAAGATTTTCTCATGAGTGATCCACATGTTCAAAGTAAGACTAAAGATTTTATGTTTTCCTCTCTCTGGGAACAGATTGTGTCATGAAAGATGCATATTAAATATGTGATATATACACTTTAACTGGTGGAAGATTTTTAATGTATAATGGTTTTATCTCTACCTCAAAGAACAAGAGATGCTAATCAGAGACATTTTTTACAGTTGTTTTATAGGACAATTTTAGTTTAATAATACATATTAAACCTGAAAAACTGCTTTCATTATTTGAACTTTCATTTTATATGTCTGATAAAATGGAGATATTTATTTTACAAGTTGTTATGGAGATCAAATAACATAAAATTAAAGTAATTTGAAAATAAATACCACATAAATGATATAATTTGGGTCTTACAATCTGTTAATAACTCAAAAGTAGTTACTTTTTTCAAAGAATACAAGCAAACAATTAATAATAAACAGGCTAGCTTAAGATTCTCTATAGCAACACACTGTGCCAAAAGGCAAGTAAGAATGGCTATGTTATGAATGAAAGAAGTTATGACTCAAGATATTACAACTAGCCACTATAACCATTAGTCATAAAAGCAATAAATAGATATTCTCAAAGGCTAACTTGAAGAATTCATCATCTAAGAACATGTCTTTTAAGAAAATGTCCATCAAATAATCAAGCTAATTGAGTCCAAGACAAATAAATGTGAGGGAAAAGTTGTCATAGAATGACTGGATAAATTAATCATTAATTTGAACATGCACATAAATAAGCATGGAAATTATAGTTAAAAATATAAATGTTAGAAAAGTAAGATATAGTTAAAATATACATATAAAATATAAATTATCTTAACAATGTAAAGTGGTCATTATAAATTTTAAAAATGAAAAAATCAAGCTATAAGGGACATAAATTTGATCACATGTTAATTAGTTCAGTAAATAATTTAAATATGGTGTTTAAAGATAATAGTTTAAAGTTAATAGTTTTTATTGACTTTTTCTAGTCTTACAAGTATCTTTAGAAGAAATAATTATTTTAGTGAGAAAATATTTATAGAAAAGTTCAGTATTTGTTTGAATTTTACTTTCAATTTTTTATTTTGTAAAACTAAATTTAAAATATTTTATTCTAAAGTATCAAGATTAAATATTATTTCATTTTATGAATTTTTCTTTAAAATCTATTTTTACCTTAATGTTTTCTTTCTTATAAAGGCTGCAAAAGCTAATTCCTCACTTTTTTTGCTCCATTTCCAGCTAGAAGTTAAACTTTAATAAAGTTCTGGCCCATGAGCCTAAAGCAAACATTTGCTGGAAATAACAATTGCCTGGAAAAAAAAATTTGCAGCCTTTGGTAATAAAGGCAGAGCACATTTCTGGCCAGCACTTCTTTTTGCTCATGCCTTGCATATAGATGCCTGGATATACAGTAGTCATTCTGTCACCATGAGTTAGAAAAAGGACATATTAATAATAACACAGCAAAGACAGAAAAGGCTTTTTATCACTGAGCTTCTTTCTATATCATCTCTGACTTCTTGTTATAAGGGGGAAAGTAGACTTTACTTACCTAAACCACTATTGATTGAGTTTTTAGCAGCTTGTAAATGAAAGTAACCTATTATTTTATACACTATCCAACCATGTAAAACAGTGAGTACACACACATAGAGAAATATGTAATATGATGTACTATTAATTATATATTGTATCTGGGTAATAAAATTTGGAATACATTTTCTTTCTGTACTTTGATAAATTGCTTGAATTTTTCAATATGAGCATATATCACTGACTGGCTTATTTCACTTAGCATAATGTTCTCCAGGTCCATACATGCTGTCGCAAAGGGTAAAATTTTCTTCCTTTTTATGGCTAAGTAGTATTTCATTATGTAAATGTACCATAGTTGATTTATCCACTCATCTACTGATGGGCACTTGGGCTGCTTCTATATCTTGGCAATTGTAAATAACACTATAAAGAACATGGAGATGTATATATTCTTTTGAATTAGTGTTTCAAGTTTCTTTGTATATATTCCCAGAAGTGGTGATTTCACTTATATATGGAATCTAATTCAATTTTTTTAATTATCATTCAAGTACAGCTGTCTCCATTTCTATTTGAAATAAAGAAAACTTCCAGATAGGTTCAGACTAACAAAAAGTATTACTCATGCTTAATCTGAGTGAGCAAAACAATTGTGTGAGTTTTAGAACAAATATGGTCAGTACTACCTTTCCTTTACATAACCATTGTTGACTAGTAGTAGTGGTTATTTTTTATAACTTTAAGCTGATAACATAGAATAGTGTTTCATTGATTTTTATATCTTAGTGTCTTATATCTTAAATGTTATATCTGGTCACAGATATGAACATTTTTGTACTATTTATATGAATAGGCATGCTAAACAAATTCATGGTATTGGGCACTCTAGAAACATGGTTAGTCTATTTATAAGAACATCTGGCACTCAGGAATGTTAGAAGTGTGCACTTATTTAATAACAATTGAATATGAATTTTCCATACTGTTTATGAGAGAAATGTAGCTTTTAATCAATGTTTTTGACTTAACTCATGTTAAAATAAATATAACTATTATTTTTTCTATAATTTGATAAAGCTATCTCTTCACATTGGTCTAAATTAAAGAGGTTTTAGAGTTGATGACATATTAAACTGAGCATTTTTAAGATGATATAATCTAACCAACTGAAATATTTAATGCTTATTTTTGGTTTGGTTGTCTTTGCTTTGTAATTTAATTCATAACATTCTACTTCAAGTTAAAAAAGATAGTTGTATTATTTGTGAAACAGATTAGTGAAGTAGAAATAGCATACGAAGAATACTAACCTCACTTGCTTTGAGTGAAACACATTCTGTCAGCATTAGTTAACATATCCGTTAATTATGCCAATAATTTCTCCTCTGTACAAGGATCAAATGCAGTTGAGCAGACTGGTTTTATTAGTACTATTGTACAATTTGGGTGAAAAATCTCAAACTAAAATTAAGATCTTTGAGACTACTCAAAGTATGTGGGAGTCCCCCCTTTTTCTTCCCCTAAAATGCTGTCTCATGAAATTCCTGATCTGTTTGTGTCTTTTTTTCCACTATTTCAAAGTTGTTTCATGGAATTCCTTCCAGAATATGATAAGGAACAGATACAAAAATTTTCAGTAGAACTATAGAACAGAATAAAATCTCTGATGAATAACACACATCTGATTTAGCAATGACCTTAAAGAGAGCTTCAGAAGTCTACATGTTTCTGTTAACTTGTTATATTCTTTGATAATTCTTTCTTGTTTCTTGATCTGGAAAGAATAAAGATTACAGAAACCTAAACAATAAGGGGAAATTTAGGGGCAGAATAACTACTATGGAAACATAAAAAAAGAAAGTGGCAGCATTTCTCCCCGGGGTTGGGGATGGGGCAGAGAAGATGGACCAGGCAATGATTTCCTCATTATTTCTTGTCATGGTAATAACCACAAGTTAGGATCAGGTATGTCTATAATCTAAAGATATAAAACTTATTATGTAAGGTCTGTCCAGAAAAAGTCCAGCCATTGGTTATATGAGAACAGTTTGTGTGACTTTGATGTAACTTGGCAGCCAAGGAAAGTGGACTGGAATGTGCATTCATGAACAATGACAACTTCACTGTATCAGTCAGTAGGGACGGTAGATGCTATTGAGCGAGCATGTGTCCTTTGTGGCCATCAAATTCAAAATGACAGTAAGTAGAGCAACTAATCTGCATCAAATTTTGTGTTAAGCTTGGACATTCTTCTGCAGAAACTATTCAGATGATTCAGAAGGCCACAGCTATTGGCAACTGGTGACTGGCAGCTTCATCACAACAGTGTGCCCACTCATGAGTCTCATGTGGGGTTTTTTGGCCAATCATCACGTTACCCAGGTGACTCAGCCCCCATAGAGCCCAGATTTAATTCCCTACATCTTCTGGCTTTTCCCAAGACTAAAATCACCTTTGAAAGAGAAAAAAGAGATTTCAGACCATTGATGAGATTCAGGAAAATATGACAGAGCAACTGATGGCAATTGGGAGAACTATGTGAGGTCCCAAGGTGCCTGCTTTGAAAGGGAATGAGGCATCATTGTCCTGTGTACAATGTTTCTTGTATCTTGTATCTTCTTCAATAAGTTTTGAAGTCTCTATTTTTCATATTACATGGCTGGATACCTTCTAAACAGACCATGTCTGTGTGTGTGTGTGTGTGTGTGTGTGTGTGTGTGTGTGTGTGTGGTTAGCTAGATTTATCTGCTACAATTCTTTGAAGAAGAGAAAAATGTATCTTAGAGAAAATGTATGATTGCATATCTTTGGCTGAACATAGCAAAGCACAAAAGAAACCAATTATACCCCATGTTGTGAAATTACTTTAAATTTCTACTTTTAATCCTTGTTGGATAAACTTCTGATTAACTATTCAAAATGTGTTATTACAAGTCTGTCAGAACTCCTGGGGTCATTAACTCTCTGTAGAACACCTTACCAGCTAAAAAGCTCTATCTCTTCTAATAGCTGATGTGTGTGTGGTGGAGGGAAGAGTGTTGGAGGAGAATGAGGAGAAAGTACCCACATCGCAGACCCTTCACTAGTATAGTTTCCTCCATGTAATCCCCCTTCCATTCTTCCACCATAGAACTTACCAGATAATATTAAATAAGTGTTGATGAATTAATTACTAACTAAAGCTGGCAGAGCCTCTTTAATGTTCAGGGACCCACATTCAGGGTTGAAAGGGGAAAAGGCAAACTCCACCAGATAGCTGGGATGCTCTGTGTATAACAGACCCAGGGAGGCCTGGGAGCTATCCAAGGTACTAACCAGACACTGCTTAACCTCTGTTCCAATTCTGGTTAGTTTATCTTTGGGAAGTAAAAGTTGGGGGAAAGAAGAAAGAAACGTACTTCTACCTACTATAAGTTCAAGCCCTGCCTGCCTTTGACTGTTACAGGTTATGCACACCTCAAAAAGTTATTTAATCTAATTGGTAATTCACCTGGAAATGGACATGACACTGCCTACCTCACAGGATCATATGCTATGATGGTTAAAGTGGTTAACACATGCAAAGCATTTAACACAGAGCCTGGCACAGAATAAATACTTTATAAATGTTAACTCATCATCATTTATACATTCAAAAGACAATACAAGACTCATGTATCCACTCCAAGAACTATTAAATGTTTCATTTCTTTACATCGGTCCCAAATTTAATTCCCCTTTTCCCTACTAAAATTTTATACTCCATATGGACAGAGATTATATCTACTTTTATCTATCACTTGCCCAGTACCTGGTCCAAAACAGACTTTCAATGCACATGAGCTGTAAGTGAATAAATGAAGGTTGGAAATAATGGAGTAGCCATGAAGAAAATAGAGGCTGTGTTGCTAAAGCTATTCAAAAAAGAAGGAAATGTGCACAGTATGCCAGCTTAAGAAAAAAGAGAGCCACGGGCTTTACCAAAACATGATCCTGCATTTGTTGCTACCTATTAGAAATCCCTTTGAAGCATTTTTGAAATATAAAATTATATTATAAATATGTAAGCCAATTTCCACAATGAAATGCATTGGGAACCAAGGTATTTTACAGCTTTCTCTTAGTGCTGCCTGACCCTACAAGTTTCTCTAAGTTTGTAGACTTTATCCCAGCATGACACAGGCAGCACAGCATAACAAAACAAGCCATTTACACCTGTTTGCTTTTTCTCTTTAATTGTCCTATCATTTATTCTTCTCTTCCTGTTGGATATCAGTAAAAAGAGACAACAGCTGATTTATAATAATCAAAAATGAAGACTGTGCTTGAAACTAAGCACCACACATACACAGGTATAATTACAGGGTGATTGATTCTGACATCTTGCAGAAACCACATACCTCCTTACTGATGACTGGGACAACTGTGCTAAAGTAGAGCTGAGAGTCTAAAGATTCTCCCTATGCATAAAACAATTGCATAGTTACACTGACTTGCATTTTAGTGGCATAGAAATTTCCATCCCTAGAGAAAATAGAAGTCAAGTTTTTTAATTTAAGTTTTTAAAGGGTGATAGGACTGGCTGCAAGGACCAGTGAGAAGGAAAATATGGGTGCTATAAGTTGTCATCTAAACCATTAGAAATAATTTCCAAAGTCCTATTTCAAATTAAGAATCAGTCATATTATAATGATTCATGTTTCTATAAATTGCCTCTGGTTTTTCATGCTCATTTCATAGAAAATGAATATAAAAATAAATGTGCCATTTCATAGATTTCTTTGGAGACTCTGTCCAATTCATTGGCTTCATGAGACCTTTGGGAAATGGTCTTCTTGTAAATATAGATATTCCACCCTCCTCAATAAAGAGGATAGAGTTAATTGACTTCCAGAATATTGGAAATTTGAATATTGAATCATTGGTATGAACTAGAAGATGAGGTATAGTCAAAACCACTTTAAAGAAACTGAATGGATTTAAAGGTATAAAGATATTACAATAATACAATTAATGACACATATTATTTTAAAGTATGTGTCTTTCATAAGTTAGGGATTAACATAAAACATAAAAAGTATATACAGTGAAACAAATGTAAAGTGGTCACCTAGTGCTATAGAGAGAAGCAGTAACCAGACTACATTTAATTTCTTGTGATTGGTTTATGTCTCTTATGGGAATAGCTGATTAGTTTGTCACAGCTTAATTTTATTAGCTATTTAAATAAATCAAACAATTGTTCCAATTCTATGGTATCTGAACAATCTGATTTCCTGAATAGAGATTTCTGAAAAGTGGTGATAGGCAGAACAGCCAACATAAGTATTCTTAGTTCATACAATGTTGTAAATCACTATGAGTTAAACAAGTAGACAACCTGTTTTAATATAAGTCTTTTATTATGTTCCTTGTTATGAGTTTCTTAAAGACAGACTCACTTTCATGGCACTGAAACAATCAAGTTTGGGGTTCCCCAATCCATTCCTACTTGACATAAAAGCAAAACACAGCTTTTGAGTTACCCTTGCCAGGACCTAAGACAACCAGGCTTTTCTTAGATGCTATCTGACTTTTTATTGCCACCAAAATTGCAGTGAGAAGCAACATAAAGAATTCTCCCATATGTGACCTTAAGAAATAGAGATATGATTCTTGTTACAGATTCTACTTCTGTTAAACAAATCACTCTTCATGGAATAGAACAACAAATATGTCACCCTCATGGATTCTCTAGGTGAGGAATTGGGAGGACACAGTAGAGAGGCCTTGTTTCTTTTTTCCAAGACTCAGTTGAGAAAACTTAAATGGCTGAGGGTAACTTTCATGCTTGAGCACCAAAATTATGTGGAAAAATCTTCACTGACAGGTTGTGCACTTGGGCTGAAATGACTCAAAGGAACAGGGCAACTGGGACTATTGACCAGAGCACCTTTTACCTACATTTGGTCTCTTCCTGTGGTTTGTGATTTCCATGGCCTCTGGAAAGAGGCAACATCTGATGAAGAAGCAACTAGAGAGTGGTCATTCCTAGAGGGTCAAAGAGACAGACACAGTCACTTTCTGACCCAGCTTCAGAAACCATGCAGTTTCACTTCTACTAAATGCTATTATTGAACTCATTTATAACAAGTCACTAAAGTTAAACCAGAATTGTATTTTTCCCCATAACACAAATTTGTATGTTATCACTTCATTGTTTATTGTCTGTCTCTCTGCACTAAAATATAAGCTGCATGAAGGCAAAAAAAGTTATTGTTTATTCATTGATGTATTCTCAGCATTTAACACTGTCCTGGCACAAAATGGGTACTAATAAATCATTATTGTTTGAATGAATAATTTTCCTGCTTCCCTTGATAAGTATTAAAATAAGCATAAATATTCATAACACAGAGACACACTGCATTTCCAAAGCTGAAAGTAACAATATCAAACTTGAAATCTGTGGTTCTAAACAATGTTTTGCAGGACACCAGATAAGGATATGTTGCACGAAATAGGTTTTGTGGTTAAGTATGTGTGGCAAACACAGTGCCAGTTAACTCCTTGAAAATTACTCTGGTCTTTAGCATATTAAAGGCTCTGAGAAATCTTAGCAATAAAAACAAAAGCTTAATTGTGTTCTACTCATTTTCTCCTAATGTATCACAAACCACCTCTATAACAGAGAGGTTACTTAACTCTCCTGAAGCTCCTTTGGCACAGAACACATTTTAATCCATCCCCTCATCCTAATTTACTTAGAAGTGATTTCTTGATATCCAGGTACCACAAGGATATAAAAATGAGGGCCCATTCTCCATAGATGTCACAATATAGCTATAGAATTCAAGTTACTTACTTAAGGTCATAAGAAAAGTTACTGGAAAGCTGAAAACTAAAGCCTAGGTCTGCTTCCTATTAGTGAAATGTTTCTTTTAGAACACCATGGGATGCTGAGATTCATAGACACAACCCTACCTTGGACTCATCATGGACAGATGGTTATTCTCTTTTAAAAACCCCTTGAGATATGTAATTTGTAATCTCTCTCAGTAGCCTGTCCCATTATTTATCAAGTCAAACTCAGCTTGCAATAGGGTGGGATTCCATTCCAGAGGGAAAGCATTTTCTTTGTCTGATTTTAAATGTTCCATTAGAAAAATAATTTATGATAAGTTCACAAGCACAGTTTGCACTTGTGCCTTGGCCAGTAGGGTGGTGGAGCTTGGAGCAGTGTCTTCAGCATGCACTCAGTCCTTGGCTCCAGGCCCCCATTTAATGACAGCCTGAGTCCTCACACACACAGGCCCAGCCCAGTGAGTCTGCCAAGCATTTGTCATAGTCATGCACATCAGTCAGTCACAGGAACGGAATGTGAAATGGTGAAGAGTGCAGCAGACCCTGAGACAGAGGGCTTTCCAGCTCCAAACTGCTGAACACTGAGAATATAATCTCTCTATATTCTATGGAAATAAAATATAATTAAATTATCAGATTGTCTCTTCACTTCCTCAAAGATTTTAATCACTTGATTATTTAGGGATGTAACTTCATTTATAAAATATTTTTCTATAGGTAGACATTCATGGTAGACATTCATCCATTTGTTCCACTGTATATTATAGTAAGCAAAATCTTAGAAAGCTGGAGGTGAAATATTATACAAGGTAAAAGACGACAGACCTTGCATTCCCCCAGGTGTAGTTTGCATTCCATATCTGCCTTATCAATTGCTATGTGACCTTTAGCAGGTTACTCAAAATTCCAAGATTCCCAAATATGAATAATGGAAGCAGTAAGTATAGCTTCACTCTACTTTTATAAGAAATAAATAAGAAAAAATATTTGAAAGGAAATGGCAAAATGCCTGACACACAGTAGATTTCCAATAAATACTCCTTCCTGTCTCATATAAAATTAGAATTGTATTTTAAGTGTATTGGGCAACTTAATAATTAAAAGAATCTTGGGATAAAGAAGTGGAAATGAAGTTGCTGTTCATTGGGTAGAGAGTGTTAGTTCTGCCGGATAAAAAAAAAGTTCTAGATATCTGTTGCACAACAATGGTGATATAGTGAACACAACTGAACTGTACCCTCAAACCCAGTTAAAATGGGAGGTGACATCAGCAAGACCGCAGGGTCAGAGGTCCCCTGCTTACATTTCCACTCACCAAAGATAACCTGACTGCCTTTCACAGACAAGAGTAACTTTGGCAGAGCCATGAGACCCAAGTGGGAGATTTTGAAACACTGATGGAGCCCATGACCAAGAAAAGCCATTTTGCGAAGATAATAGCTTGTTAACTCTGGTTCTGCTCAGAATTGGAAACAACCCTCTCCCCATGTGGACTCAGGCACAACATCATCTGGCCTTGCTCCTGAGACCAGTTAACATCTGCAAGGAAACCCAGCAGGAGTCATGCCTGCCCACACAAGAGGTGCCAGGCCCACTAACCTTGGTCCCAGCTATGGTCCTAGACAGCTCTTATGAACCAGCTCCACTCACGCCCAGCCATGCTCAGACCAGCAGTAGTGATTTTAGCTTGTAATACTGGACGACAAACTTGAAATCTGCTATGAGAGTAGTTCTTGAAAGTTCTCACACGCACACAAAAAGTCATTGGTAACTGTGATGGACAGACATGTTCAAATGGAAGAACAAATGGTTAACATAAGTGTTATGTATTTTTTACCACAATTAAAACACCTCTTTAAAAGATTTTATTTATTTATTTTTAGAAAGAGGGGAAGAGAGTAAGAAAGATAGGGAGAGAAACATCAACGTGTGGTTACCTCTCACATGCCCCCTACTGACCTACAACCCAGGCATACGCCCTGACTGGGAATTGAACCAGTGACCCTTTGGTTTGCTGTCCGGCACTCAATCCACTGAGCTACACCAGCCAGTGCACCACAATTAAAGCATTTTAATTAGAAAAAAGATAAACATGTAATCCCAATTGAGGTACATGCTACAAAATACTTGACCAGTACTTCTAAAAACTCTCAAGGTAATGAAAACAAACAAAAATAATCTGAGAAGCTGTCACAGCCACGGGAGCCTAAGGAGACCTGATGACTAAAGGTAATGTGGAATCCTGGGTGGGTCCTGGGACAGAAAAGGGAGAATATGAAAAAATCTATGAAAATATGAACAAACTATGGACTTTAGTCAAGTAATAATAATGTATTAATATCAATTTACTGTGACAAGTGTGCCACATTTTCAAGACATTAATAATAAAAGAAACTCTGTGTAGGGTATATGGGAACTTTCTGTATTATCCTCTCAATTTTTATGTAAATCTAAAATTGTTCTAAAAACTGAAGTTTGTTGTAAAAAATAAAATTGAAGTTTGTTCCTTTGTTTTTAAAAAATTGAAGTTGACCCTTTGGTTTAAAAAAAAATGAAGTTGAACCCTTTGTAAAGCAAGACAGTGTTTTAATGTGAATAACTATTCATGTAGCCCTGACTGGTGTGGCTCGGCAGGTTGGGTGTCATGCCACAAAAAGTCACCAGTTCCATTCCTGGTCAGGGCACATGCCTGGGCTGAGAGCCAGATCCCCAACAGTGGGTATGCGAGAGGTAACCAATCATTTCTCTCACACATTAAAATTTCTCTCTCTCTCTTTCTGCCACACTTCCCTTCTCTCTAAAAAGAAATAGAATACTTTTAAATTTAAAAAAATAACTATCCATGTATTTACTTGTACTGAAATGTCAGATTTTAACATGGTCAACTTTTAAAAAGGAGAACAATCTTGTTATGTTATATATTTTGTTATACTATGTTAATATTTCTTCTCTATAACTTGTGTCTGAAACCTAAAAACTAAAGAGACTGGTGTATGAATTATTAAAACTACAAAAAGAGCTGTTGTATTCTTTATCTTCTCATTAAAATCATAACATTTATGCTTCAGAGTTAATATTTGGGAAGTTATAAGTGTGTAACAGAAGAAAGAGGCACATAATTAAAATTCTATGTTTAAAAACCTTGGCATAAAGTAGGCTAATATAAATCATGTACAGCAAGGACAAGATAGATATGTAATATATGTGTGATGATAGAAAATCTTTGGGAAGGGCTAACTGATAAAATTGCAAACTTCAGTAGCATGTAAAAAAGCTTCACTGACACATAGCTCAGCGATTCATTCCGTAGTATCCATAGAAATGTTTACCAAAACACATGTATTAGAATATTCATAGCAACACTATGCTTTATAGCACCATCACAAGACACTGCCTCAATGTTTACCAATAGTATGTAGAAGTGATAAAAAAGGCATGTTATGTTTACACATTGAAATACGGCATAACAATGCTGATAAATAATCTATGACTAAGGAGAACATTGAAGAATCACATAAGCATAACATCAAACAAAAGAAACTAGACACAGAAGAATATATATTATATGATTTATTTTACATAAAGTTCAGAGACACACAGAACTGATTCATTGTCAGGAAAGTGGTTATTCTTTGGGAGTTAGTAACTAGAAAGGAGAACTAAAGAGGCTTCTGGAATGCTGATAACATTCTGTTCCTTGATCTGAGCATGTTCAGTTTGTGAATCTTTATTGAGTTGTACACTTATAATGTACACTTTCCTCAATGTATTTTATACCTTAATAAGAAGCTTCAAAAATTTTACTTGAAATTAGTTTGGACATGACCCAAATATTTGAAAAACCTGTTTTAACACCAAGTAGACATTACTGTATAGTACTAAATGCCTCATATGAAAATAATTTAGAAGAACTCAAGATCACATAGAAGAAGAAAATACCACGTACTTTAGATTGTGTCCATGCAATCCTAAAGTAAAAACTTAATACAATCAATTTATCAGAACAATGAAAAGGAAAACTGTAAAACCAATAAGTTGACTGAGTTGAAAATATTTGTTCTAGAGATTCCATGTGATTCCATTTCTGCTTATCATTATACTCAAGACTCTCCTATCTTCAACCAATGAGAATCATACTGAGTGGCCATCTCCCAGGGAATAACTGGGGTCTAGAGTTACCTGAAATCCCCATAACGGGATCACTAAAACCCCAGAATTGTTTGTGTTTCTTCATCTGTGAAAATTCTGTGTATTTGGTCTTTGCCTCACTTCCTAGTTTGTGTTCCATTGTAACTCTGATACTAACATCTTGAACTCCAGAAAATTTGGCCAAGATTCTGATAAGCTGCCTGAATCTAGCTAGTTCCCTCTCCTTTGGGAGATGGGTTCTGCCCCCGTCCTGCTGGCTACTGGCTAAAATCTTCAAACTTTTCAACTTTCCCTTGGATCCAAGACAATGTCACCAGCCTAATTATATATATTTCATTTGCTAAGTACCAACCCACCAGGCAGGGCTAAAACCCCGAACACCATCACAGATTAGCCCAAGATTGCACTGTGCTCAAAGTTACTGTAACTTTGCTTTCTGATCTCCCTCCTTGAGCAACAGCTCTAAACCAGGTCATGTCTCCAGAACGGTACTTCTCCCTTCCTGATACACCACAATTGTGTTCCAAGAGCCATAGGGAAAGCCCATGCAAAATATGATATCGTGAATAGAGCTCATAGTCACTGCCTCTTTGGCTACAGATTCAACCAAATGTACTAGTTTACATTATTTTGATTCTTAGTAACCAAAGGCATGGAAAATTCTCTAAATAAAAAGGCATTTAGGCCTGGCAAGTCCTGGAAAATGCAGAAAATGATTGCAGTTCTACATTTCAACTAATTTTCCATAAACATGTGTAATTATTACAAGGTTAAAACCCAAGTTCACTTGTGCCTCAAACTATAGAAATCACTTTCTATCAAATGCCAACCAAATCTGCAAGCTATTTTCACGTAAGGAAGAAAAATATACTTTGACATTTCACACCAAAAATATGCTTTCTGGGCATGGTCAAATCAAAATAAAAGTATTCACCTTAACAATTCAATCTGAAAGTAAATTTAGAAAGTTATATAACATAATTTGAAAAGACTGTAGAATTTTATAACAAAAATTCAAAATGGCTGAATTCCTAAACTATATTTCAAATAGAGAACCTGGAGCCACAGTTACCTTTCAAATGATTACAATACAGTCAAATTAAACAGTTTAACTAGACTATTTCTGTAAAATAATCACTTTTTACTGTTTTATGGTTAGCATTATTCAGATCTTTCTGTTGGTCTGGTATCTCCATTGCACCATGGTCTGCCTGGCCCAACCATAACAATAGGTAAAGTGAGCAAATGCATTTACGGTGAGGTGACAAAAGGCATTGTGCATCGATTAACCAAGATAATGGTCCATTAAATGGTTGATGTAGGAACAGATTAGATATAGCATCTGGGAAAGATTTTGGATAATGTCAAAATGAATATATGGCCAAAGATCAAGAGAAACAATCTACTTCAGGGCTACTTCAGGTTTTAAGTAGTTTCAGAATTCAGTTCAGTGACTGCATTTCTAAAACTTAGTAACTGAGCAAAGAAAATAGATTTTGGCACAAGAAAGTGCTATCAGTAAGTTCTATGAATATGGCATAACTTTGAAAAGTTGTCCTAGTCAGTTCAGGCTTCTGTAACAGTTTAGGCAGCTGGAAAGTCTAAGGTCAAGGTGCTGGTGAGAGTGCTCTTCCCTGTTTGAAGATGACTGGCCTCTCAGAGAGACACAGAGAAGCTCTATTCTCCCTGTTCTTAGAAGAGCACAAATTCCCTTCATGAAGGTTCTACCCTCATGACCTAATTACCTCCTAAAGAACCCAATTCATAACCCCACCACACTGGGAATTAGAAATTTAAAAAAAAATCCTTTTGAAGACACACAAGCATTCAATCCATACAGTTTTTATGCCTACATCATAAAACTGGAAAAAAAGAAAATCCCCTCCAGTGCAGTAACATGATTTCTCTGAGAGAAACTTAGAGAAAGCTACATGTCTTTGTTAAAGTTGTAAATATTTGCTGTGGGGAAACTGGATCATGATATTTCTATTTCATTCTGCTTAACAGAAAAACTTAATTATAAGAGGTGTTTACTCTGAACTATCTAAACTAATATTTATCTCTCTTTTCAACATTTGTTACTCACTAACCTTAATGATGGTTTGGACTAATTTTAAATAATAGGACATAAATTTTATTGATTTTATTTATAGGAATTACATTATATACTCTGTAATGCATAATGAATTCAAGCTTCCAATTATTTAAAACCAGATTAGCTGTAATCTAATATGCTGTTTTAGTGTTTTTATACTAGTTTCAGGTATGAAATTATTTTCCATAATTTTTCATTGACTCTTTTAGTCACCTTAAGTAGTTTATTTACTTTTTTGTTATTTTATATTTTTACATGTGCAGGCAGTAGAAAACACTTCTTATCTACTTTACAGATTATCAGGCAGCTATATTAGTCTTTTTTTTCCTCCAAAAAGTAAATGATTTTAGAATGAGATTACAATTTTCCAAATGTCCAATAATTAGTTTTATATTTAGTTATATTCTCTATATTCATAGTCAATATACTGCAATATTCTTTAAAAAGTTTATAAGCAAGAAAAAACATTATTAATTTTAAAAGTTTATGAAGAAACCCAGGCAGGTAGCAGAGTAGGTGAGGAAGTAGATAAAATAAATAATTCCAATGAGAAAAATGAATGGAAAAAATTTTCAGAATTAATACTTTAATTTGACTTCATTATCTTTCAGACCACTAAATCCAAGAATCAATCATTGCCATAGACCCACTTGGATCAGGAAGTCAAAAGTGGGGACAAAGGCAAAAATTATCAATCACATAATTCTCAAGAAATGTGATGTATAAAAACACTTGTCAGCCAGATGCTTTGATTTTTTCCCTCTATGTGAATATGAGATTTAAGTACAGTAGTAGATAAACTAGGGCTTGATCATAACTCCTTATCACCTATTGTTCAGTGATGGCCTGAGTTTTAATATAAATATAGAAAGTTAAGATGTCTTATCCCCTTACTTTGTAGATGAAGATTTCTGGTTCACTGAAATAAATTTCCCTGTCCTAGAGTAAAACAAGTTAGAGTCAGACTTAAATTTGGAATAAGGAGTCCTCATTCTTTGTCTAACATCTTCACATTATCCCAAATTACCCCTTAAAGTTATTGTAGTTAAACCTGAAAGCCATTGAACTTACTAAAGTCTTAATTTGTAACTTTTTAATTTTATATATTTATTATTAGTCAACTTCCATCAAGGGATTATTTCTAAATTATAAATAGTTGTAAGGAGTTAGGTCTTATATGAGTTTATAATTATTCTTCTACTTTCATAAACATTCATCAACAAATCTTTTCTTCTTTTTTTAATTATTTTTGTTGTTGTTCAGTTACAGTTGTCCCCATTTTCCCCCCATTTCTCTCCCCTGCCCCATCCAACCCATTTCCAAAGACAATCCCCACCCCATTTGTCCTTGTCCATGAGTCCTTTTTGTACATGTTCCCCTTCTTTCCTCTGTTAATCCTCTCTACCCTCCCTTCTGGTCACTGGCAGTTTGTTTTTTATTTCCATATTTCTGGTTCTTTTTTGCTCATCTGTTTTGTTGATTAGGTTCCACTCATAGGTGAGATCACATGGTATTTGTCTTTCATTGACTGACTTGTTTCACTTAGCACAATGCTCTCCAGTCCTACCCATGCTGTTGGGAAGGATAGGAGTTCCTCCTTTCTTTCTGCTGTGTAGTATTCCATTGTGTAAATGCACCACAGTTTTTTGATCCACTTAAGCTGTTTCCAGCACTTAGCTATTGTAAATTGTGCTGCTATGAATTTGGGGGTGCATAGGTTCTTTTGAACTGGTGTTTCAGGATTTTTAGGGTATAATCCCACCAGTGGTGGAATTGCTGGATCAAAAGGCAGTTCCATTTTCAGTTTTCTGAGGAAATTCCACACTGTTTTCCACAGTGGCTGTACCAGTCTGCATTTCCACCAACAGTGCACTAGAGTTCCCTTTTCTCCACAACTTTGCCAGCACTTGTTTGTTGATTTGTTTATGATGGCCATTCTGACTTGTGTGAAGTAATATCTCATTGTTGTTTTAATCTTCATCTCTCTGATAGTTATTGATGTTGAACATGCTTTCATATGCTTATGGGCCCTCTGTATGTTCTCCTTGGAGAAGTGTCTGTTCAGGCCCTTTGCCCATTTCTTAACTGGATTGTTTGTCTTCCTGGTGTGGAGTTGTGCGAGTTCTTTATATATTTTGGAGATCAAACCCTTGTCCTAGGTCTCACTGAAAAATATACATTTGGTTCCCTTTTTATTTGGTTCCCTTTTTATTTTTGCTGATGTTTTCTTTAGCTGTGCAAAAGCTTCTTAATTTGATGTAGTCTCATTTGTTTATTCTGTATTTTCTTTTACTCTAAGTAAAATAATTTTTAAAACATTAGAATTTATATTTATTTTTAATTATTTCCTGCTAAGCCAAATTAATCCTAACATACCACAATCAGAGTTAATTGAAGTAAAACATTGTCCATATAATAGATTTGTATAACCCTACATTGCTTGCTGCCACAGCTCCCAGTCAGCCACCAGATCATGAGGGTAAATAACCAATACAGCCAACCATACCCCATACTGTGTTGCCAGTGTTTTTTGGAGATTGTGTTCTGAGCATGTTTAAGTTAGGCTAGACTGAGCTATGATGTTTGACAGGTTAGGTATGATCATTTAAAAAATGGCCTAGGAGTTAAAACAATGGTATGCCTCTTTCTGGCTTACTCCTCTAACCAACTTGCCCATATCTGATCATCCTTCATCTCTGTATCAATGCTGCCCCAGCACTGGCATGCACTGGCCCTCAAATACTGGATCTGTAAATTAGTCTATGGCAGGAAAATGGCAGCTAAGAACCTGTTCTAACCTTGGGATTATATTACTTCATTCATTAATTTATTTTAAAAATATTTATTGAGTGTATACAATAAACCAGGCATAATACCAATCCTAGAAATAAAATAATAATTTAAAATTACAAATTACATGTCTTCTATAGTAGAGAAATGAAGGTAGATATTGACCAATTATTACACCAAAAGTATAAGGTTAATATTTTATGTATTCATTAATTTTTAAAAAGCATTTTAAATGTCTGTTATGGTGCAGGGTATATCCTGGATTTGGGGAATATTCAGGATGAAAGGGGCAGGTGGGCTTTTTACTCCCTGGAGTATTTGCATTCAATGAACAAAGAGCAGGAAAGGCAGAGTTGAGCAGACCAGAAACAAATACTACAAAGTCATTTTGCAAAAATTGGGGAAAATATTGTGGTTTGTGACACAAGTTGTGAAGAAAAGAGACTGAGTGGTCTGATGGAAAAAAAGGGGAGATGAAGCTACTTAGGCAGAACAAGGGGAGGCCTCTCTGAGGAAGGTGATTTGAAATCTGAAAATTCTTGTTCAGATTCAAATAGTAAATAGTCAAACATCTGAAAAGTCATATAGAATATGTTCTAGATGGAGGAAACAGTAAGTGTAATGTTCTGGAAACAGAAAAGATTCGTCCTCCATAACTGGAAAACAGTAAGTGACGGAGAGAATAGTACGAGAAATGATTTGGGGAGGTAGACAAAGAGCTATGTAAACCATAGTAAAGAATTTGAATTTTATTCCAAATGAAAGTGTGAAGTATTAAAGGGCTGTAAGTATTAAGGTGAAGTCATTTAACTTATGCTTAAAAAGATCAGTGTGGTCACTTGGTAACAAATGTAATATAGGAGGGTGAGAATAGAAGTACTGAGCATGACAAACTAGACAGTCATTACTATGATTTGGGCAAGAGATGATGTGGTGGTATCAGTGAAAATTAAGACAAATTTGAGGTACATTTAGGCAGAAGAGACAGAGATTATTGATAAACAGAACAATATGAAGTTCTGAATGTCTTGCTTGAACAATTGGCTAGATGGCATCAATATTAACATTTGTTGAAATGGGGATGCCTAAAAGAGGAACAGGTTGTTTGTTTTGGGATGGATTTGCTTATTATTGCTGTTGTTTTATGGATGGAAGATGAACAGGAATCAAGACCTCAAGACTAGTTTTTTAAAAAATATGAGATATCAGTAAGACCTAACCAGTAAGAATGGGATGTATGATTTTAGAGCTAAGGTAAGAGGTTAGAGCTCTAGATAAATATTTGACCAAATCAGTATAATGGTAAAACCTGGGTTGCCTAAATGATATCATTCATAGAAAAAATAAAGCAAATGTTAATCAGCAGAAATAGAAACCAACAAATGACACCAAGAAGCAGTAGTTAGATCAAGAAGTAGTATTAAAGGATATTTTTCTGAAAGTAAAAACTCTTAACTCTCATACAAACATACATCATAAAATGAATATGTGTCAAAACTTTTCTAACTCACTGATTGAGAAAACCAGACAGATGTTACAAAGAATTCAAAGGAGAAGTCAAAAACCACAAGTTTATATGGAATAAGAAAATAGTAACACAAACAGACAAATGGATCCAAAACTCACTTTTTTGGAAGGAAGAGGGAGAGTGACAATGTTTCTTCCAGCAGATAGAATTTATTTTCAAATCTTTAGACAAGGATTATTCCCAGTGCTTTCAATTATCTGTTATTCCCAGTTGAAAAATAGCTCAGCGGCAAGGCTCATAGGCCCCACAGAATCAAATAATCCCCAGAGGCTCCAGCATGGTATTAAAAGAATATGTAGTAATCTCTTTTGCTTATTCCAAAGTCAAATTATTTCTTACAATGATAACCAATAAAATATGGCATCCTGGAAGCCAAGAAAAACTGTTTCAATATGAAGTCAGTGGTCATCTATGTTGCATACTAATGGTAAGTACAGGGAAATGCAGACAGAGAAGTATCCTTGGTTTGATAACATGGAAATCATGAGATAACAATTTTAGAAGGGAATGGAGATAGAAACCAGACCACTGGAGAGTTAATAAAAAGTTGAAAACTAAAGATTTAAAATGTAAATAACTATTGAGAAGTAGGGTGTTTTGTTGTTATTATTGCCTGTTTTAAACTATGAATAAAAAAAAAAACATTGAAATGTGATAGAATCTGGAAGCACACTTTGTGGTAAAAGAGAATTTTTTTATTTTTGATAATATACAGTGCATATTTGGCACTGTATGACTTCTGGCTTTTTCCAAAATTAAAATAACTTTTGAAAAGGAGGAGATTTCAGACCATCAATGAGATTCAGGAAAATATGATGGGGCAGCTGACGGCAATTCCAACAAAGGATTTTGCAGAGTGCCTTGAATAGTGGAAGAGACACTGGAAGAACTGTGTGACATCCCAAGGAGCCTTCTTTGAAGGGGACTGGGACATCATTGTCCTATGTACAATGTTTCTTCTATCTTATATCTTCGTCAATACATTGTCTCTATTTTTCATAGTGTGTGGCTGGATACTTCCTGGACAGGCCTCTTGCAATCAAAATGCACCTTTCTTATTTAGAAAATTTACATTAAGAAAGCATTATGTTTCATGAAACCCCACTCATATAATCTTAGAGGAAACAAATAAACACATTGGACTGGGTATATGATAGAGTATCTCACTAGTCATTTCTAGAGATTCTCAAAGTTCAAATAAGGGTTAGCAAAATTTTCCCACCTATATTTGAAGACAGTGGTTCTGATAATCTTTAGAAACAATCAACTTAAATGATATAGTCAAGTATCATGTCAAATCATCAAAGGTAGCCAATTTTTTATAAACTGACTTCTCTTAATGCGAAAAAATAAATTTTTATATATACACACATATATCCTATAATTTCCATGAACTTAGAAGTGCCCCACTTCTTGGAATCCTTAGTGGAACTGTGAATGGTATTCATCAACTTTAAATATCACAATTCTAGTTGATAGATTTTCACTATTTAACATAAAGAAACTGGGAGTGGATTTTATAAATTTCTAAATCTTCATACTAATCAATATATCCTAGAGAAGAAGAGAAAGGTGATCATGAAAATCATGAGATAACAATTTTAGAAGGGAATGGAGATGGAAACCAGACCACTGGAGAGCTAATAAACAGTTGGAAACTAAAGAGCTAATACATAAATAACTATTCAGAGGTTGGGGGTTTTGTTGTTATTGTTGTCTGTTTCATGCTACCAAGAAAAAGCACTGAAATGTGGTAGAATCAGGAAGTAGACTTTGTGATGAAAGTCTGAGTGAAGGTCTTTAAAAGGGCATTGCATCTTTCCAAAGGGCTAATATTTACCTTTCCCTATTGCAGTAGTAAATCAATATTTAGTATAAGCTTTGTATTAAAGTTATGTCATACAATTAGTGTTATTATTCTCAGAAGTTTAAATCAAAAGGATACTTAAAGCTTGACCCTAAGTCAAATAGAACAAGCTTTGAACCACAGCTCGACAATGACTCACCTGTTATGAGATCTCAGGCCAGACAATTTCTCTGACCTTCATCTTTATGATATGTGAAATAGTAAGCCATTCTCCATAGAGATGAAGAGATTAAATAAGATATAATTTATAACTAGATGATAAATAAATGCTGGTTTCTTCCTTTTCATTCAAAATAGAAAAATGGATGCAAAGAAGACACAGAGAAGTACTCAGCATCTCACAAACAACTACATCAAAAGTCCGAATCAGGCTCTTTTGTCTTACCATTAATCAGTTGAAACATGAAAAATCCAGTCAACCAGTACGTTGCTGTTTCTAAATATTAGCACATTTGGCTACACACAATAACTGCTCCTTGTTAAGGACCTCACCCATCCCTAACCCCAGTTAGTTCTCCAGAAATAGAAACTATCTGCAGACCAGACATAGATGATACTTATTCACAACCAGTAATGAAGATTAGTGGTCTCTGTGATGGTGGGTCAGTAGCGCCATCTATGTGTGAGAAGAGTAGCCCGTCCCTGGGTGACTAATCTTTTCAATAGTGACTGACAGTTTCGGTAATAGAGAAACAACTAGTAGTCTACCCAGATTCTGAGCCATCTAGCTTCTGCAGAGGCATTGGCTGAATCTTTAACTTTAATTTTTTAAGCCAGGGGTTTAGGTTAGAAATATGCACAATTGGACTAGGCAGATAGGAAAAGTTGTTGAAAAGACCTACACCATGCCGAAGAACATTTTATTAATAAAAAAATAAAAATTTTTAGACATTGGTTGGCATAGAGAGATATCCATACCCTACCTAAACTATTAGTAAATAATGGCCACATAAAAAGAAAAATCTAAATGTTTTAAATATTTTCACCATATTTTGCTATAGAAAAAAACTAACATACGTTATCTTCTGAGCCTCACAACAGCAACGCAGAGTGAGGAAGAACACCAACTGATATCCTTACTGCTTTGTAGAAAAACAAAACTACCTTTAATTATACTTTTTAAAAATTAAAATAGAGCCAAAATACTAAGATGCATTGCCAGTTAGGGAAACAATAGCATTATTAGCAATTAAATAATATTAAATACATTTAATAGGCAAAAAAGTAACTTTTAGTCTTTTCCAAAAATCATCTATGTCAATCACTTTGTCCTCCATAACTAAACTCAGGGCTTTTTAAGACAAAATAATTTCCATAAAATATATAAATTCACTGAAATTTTGAATTAAATAACTGTATCTCATTCAATCATTTTCAAGCATTAATATTTAGTATGAACACAATAATAAATACATCATATTAAATACAATTATATCCTTATTATATAATATGCTGATGTCTCCACAGAGATATTTTACTAAATGCAAGAGTAAATAGTGTCTGAGAATTTCTCATTAGTCAATTGGGAAGACAAGAGGAAAGAAATTTCCTTTTCTTTCTACCTTTGAGAGGTAGAAGTATACTTTGAATCTCCTGACTTCATGACTTCCTGCAATTAGCATAAGTCATATAGTCTCTTGACATTTCCTTTAGCATTGGGGACCTGAATGCTGTACCAGTAGAATGTCAACATATTTAATTTGTCAGAATTTAAAGGAAAAAAAAAAACAGTTCTTTAAAAATTCTAGCAAAGAGTATTGTATTCCTTTGAACAATACAAGGATCTCCCATCACAAAAATTTTTTTAGTTTGCAAGTATAATAATAAATTTGTTTTTTCTCACTAGTACATTTTTAAAAACTAGGACAATAAAGAACTAGAAATTATTGAACTTTTACTAGTTTCTAGGTACTTTACACATATATCTCATTTAATCCTTCCAGCACTCATTTAAGAGAATATTAATATTTCCATTTTACAGGTGAAGAAAATGAAGCCTAGAGGGGTTAAGAGATTTACTGAAGGCTCATGCAGTTAGCAAATGGTAGGCTCAAGGTTTGCATTCCAGTTTGCCCAACTCAAAACATTTACATCCACTCCAGCACTTTGTGCAGCCAGCACACATATAAAAGTAGAAATTAAAATGAAAACATTTACACTAATTAAAAAGCCAGTCACAAAAGAGTATATAATATACATATATACATTATGTATAATTTTTAATAAAGTCTTCAAAACCAGCAAACATTAATGCACAGTTTTAAAAGTTAAAACGGCTGCTTTCACTGAAGGGTAGTGCCGAGGAGGGGCACGGCGGGGTCTCCTGTGCACAGATCACACGCGTGCTGCCACTGCATCGGTGCTCATCTGCTGACAACTCATCGAGTTGTGCAGTTATGATTCTGCACTTCTTGCTAGTATAGAGTACTTTAATTTTTTAAAAGATACTCATTTTTTTCAGTTGGATGCGACATCTACGACATTAAGGCTTGACTTCATTCCATCAAAATGCTTGTTTCTCTTTAGCTTACATAAAGTTCAAATATCTTGGATTTGAAGCACTAGGCAAAGCATCTTTCCAAAATGATTTTCATCTGAGACGTCTGTATTTCTGTGTCTGATCCCATCAAATCCTCAGAGGTCAGAGGTAAATACTTAAAATAAAAATATGAACACTTCATATACTGCCAGCCACATCAAAGATAACTCAGATCAAGAACTGGCTCCTGTTCTGAGAATGATGTATTTTACTATTGCTATATCAGGCTGCTTGGCCCAACTGTAACTAGAGAATACACTACAGTACTGACATAATTCTACATTTAATATGTGTTGTAACAAAAAGAAAGCATTCAAAGTAAGTTTAAGTCAAGAAATCCCCCTGTTCATTACTTAACTCTTGCATTGAATGTTTTTATTGCCCAAAAGTCTTGCAGGAATAGCAGCTTTCATGTAACAGACCATTTATAACCTCATTATAAAAAGGAAGGAAGGAAAGAAGGAAGGGAGGGAGGGAGGGAGACAATGAAAGGAGTTAGGTTATAGAGATAAATTATAGAATTTTTTCTTTTGTCCATATTTTAGAAATAATATGTATATGTTACAAAATTACAAATTACAAGTCAGAAAATACAATGTGTTCTACAAATGTTTCAATAAAACAGTTTGAGATATGATTTTAAAATGAGATAGAGGCCAACATTACCAATTCTCACCAAATGTATTTAATGTGAATCCCAATCAAGACTTTACACCTTATTGCTGGTCTACAGGAAAGAAAGGGCAGAGAGGAACAAACTAAATGATACTACTCCCTCTTAACAGTCAGGGATAATCTAAAATGTATGATATTTCACAGGACAAGTGATTCACTCTACTCAGCAATTTATGATCATAAATAGAAATACTATTAGAAAGTGAAAGAGACTTAAGGGGTATATCAACTAATGTGATGTGCAGTACTGAACAGGATGCTGGTGTGAACAATTCACCTGTAAAGAACATTTGGGGGCCACACAGAGGACTCCACTGTACACTGTGCATTGACAGTGGTTGGCACGGTCACGGATTTTGTGAAGTGTGATGATACTATTTTACTATCCCAAAATATGGTCTTGAGTTTATAAGATAAACAATAAAATATTTAGAGGTAAAATGTCAGGATAACTAGAATTTACTTTAAAATACATTATATTTAAAATAAAAAAGCTATGAAACTATGTTTAATACTTATATGCGAGCTCATAGAATGCAGTTTACACTTACTTTAATAATACCATCTAATTTTTCAAAAAAATTATTGAAGTCATATTATTTTAATAAAATTATGGGACCTGTTTATATCATTTACAGAATCAGCTTGACAAGTGGTTTGAAACTGGTCCCCAGGCACAGAGCGCAAGGACAGACCAAAGAAAGGCAAACCACTTCAAGATTGACAGGTGTCAGTTTTAAAAAGCAAAGAAACTTACCAGGCTTGTCTTGAGCAGTTATGACAAGAGTAGATTTTCAGCACTAATCCTATCAGACGGGGCCCCACCTTCATACAATCCTCTAACCAAAATTATCTCCCAAAGGCTCTATCTCCAAATACCATTGCATTGGTGGTTTCAACATACAAATTTAGGGGTGAGACAAAAATATTCAGTCCCTAGAAATGCATGTATACACACAATCCTAATTTATTTGTGTTTTTAAAAAATTCTCTGCATCCGACATTAACTCTCAAGACCCCATTTTACTGGTAGCAAAAAATGTTAAATTAACTAATTGATAATACCTACATGCTTTCAGGTAAATTTAGTTCTATCTGGTTTGAAAGCCAGCTCAAGATTACTATCTCAACCTCATTGTTGATCACAGACACCACATACTCTTTCTCTTCCTTCATTCCTGGCTCTGATGTTCATTCTCAAATAGAAGAAAAGATGGGGAAGATCCCCTTGAGAAATTAAGCATGTGCTCATTGTAAGCAGATCATTGGCTATTGTGGCTTCTCTTGCTCAAGTCTCTTATAGGTCCAGTTACTGAAATTTTGTAATCTGTTTTCATAGTGAGGTTCTATCAGGTAGCAATTTATTGTGTGAATGTCCTTCTGACCTCTGCATTGCTTCTAGATATGAGTTTTCTAAAGCCCAGCTGCACTCTGCATCATGTAGACCTCAAAGGGTCAGTCTTCCCTTCACCAAGTCACTGAATTTGCTCCTTGTAATGAGTAATTATTTGTCAATTTGGACAGACTGTGGTACCCACCTGTTTGGTAAAACACCAGTTTAAATGTTGATGTGAAAATATTTTTTAGATGTGCTTAACATTAAAATCAAACTTTGAGTAAAGCACTTTACCATGTATAACATGGGTCGGCCTTATCCAGTCAGTTAGAGGCCTTGAGAGCAAAAACTGAGCTTTCTCACAGAAGAAGCAATTCTGCCTCAACACTGCAACACAGATACTCTGCTTGAGTTTCCAGCCTGCAGACATTGAACATCAGCTCCTACCCTAATTTGCAGACTTCTGGTCTATATCACAGATTACAGAATTACCACCCACATCACCCCCTCATAACGACATGAGTCAATTCCTGAAAATAAATGTCTCTCTGTGTGTGTAATCTCCTACTGGCTCTGTCTCTCTGGACAACCACGACTAATATACTTTGTGCTCTACCACTCAGGCCTCTAAGAATGAGACATTTCAACATTTCTGATCTTCATACCTTTGTGCCAAGCAGGGTAGTTATTACCTTTCTCTTTTACTGCCCTTTTATCAGTCCACTCTTTGTAATTCTCTTGCTTTCTTCAAACCCTCATAGGGTGGAACTTAACTATGAAGTGAAAATTAACTATGCTGGGTTTCAGTATATTGGAAATATAGGCAAAATAGAGTGTGATACACATCCACACTCTCCGATCCCCCCAAAAAAATTTAACAGAAAATCCAATTATATTTCTACCTGTTCTTCTCTGCCCCCCAAACTCCTCATTGTCTTCACATCAGTTCCTTCACCCATCCCTTGACTGCTCAGCCTCCTCCAAAAGGCAGAAAGCAGTATGAGGATAGGTAGAATGACCAACTGTTCCAGCTTGCCCAGGGCTATCCATACTGAAGTCCTAGGCAAGCCAGAATGGTTAACCACACCAGAAACAGTATCCAGCTAAGCTCAGACTGTCTCACTTTAATATTACTTTGAAATCTTCTCCATCTATCACCCATATAACAGGCTTTTACTCTCAGAAGTCAAGAATCTGGCAGATTTAGTTTCTTGATGATTGCCCATCAAACAGAAATTTCATGTCTCCATTCTGCATTGTGGGAGGGGCTATTGCAGAAGAAGCTTACATGTCTCAAAGCAATAGTCTGCCATGAATCAATACTTTATATATTAAGCTGGGAGTATACTTTTATAACTTTCCAAATTACAAATCCTCAGGAATTAAGAACCTGGTATAAATTACAAAAGAAGGCATAGACTATGACACTAGCAAAGCATATTTTTGAGACTGGATAAAGGTATATTAGTGATAATTTATAATAAAATTGTGTATATTTATCTTACATTGAAGCTATATCTTAAAATCAATAATATCTTGGAGTCTAGAAAATGTATTATTACTTTATTGATTAAAACATTGTCTGACAATGTAGATACAGAACTATCAATACACAATGTTTCTCAGTCACATTCCAGACAGACAAGCAGATGGACCAAGCTAAGATGGAAACAAACAAACACAAATCCCATTTACTATAACAAGAAAAATAAAGTACCTGGGAATAAACTTAACCAAGGAGGTAAAACACCTGTGTTTGGGAAACTACAGAACACTAAAAAAAGAAGTTAAGGAAGATACAGATAAATGGAAACATATACCGTATTCATGAATTGGAAGAAGTAACATAATTAAAATGTACATACTACACAAAGCAATCTACAGATTCAATGCAAGTCCTATTAAAATACCAGTGACCTATTTCACAGATTTAAAACAAATACTTTAAAAATTTATATGGAACCAAAAATGACCCCAAATAGCTTCAGCAATCTTGTGAAACAAGAACAAGTAGAAGGTATCACAATACCTGATATCAAACTATATCACAAGGCCATTGCAATCAAAACAGTCTGGTACTGACATAAGAACAGACACAAGGGTCCACGGAACAGAATAGAGAACTCAGAAGTAAACCCATGTCTCTATGGTCAATTACTATTTAACAAAGCAGGCAGAAGCATAAAATGGAGTAAAAATAGCCTCTTCAACATATAGTGTTGGGAGATCTAAACAGCTACATGCAGAAAAATGAAACTAAACTTCCGACTTACACCATACACCAGAATAAACTCAAGATGGATAAATGACTTAAATGTAAGCCAAGATACCATAAAACTCCTAGAGAAAAACATAGGCAGTAAAATTTCAGATATCCCATGCAGCAGTATTTTCACCAATATATCACCTAGGGCAAGGGACATAAAGGAAAGAATAAACAAATGGGACTACATCAAACTAAAAAGCTTCTGCTTGGTTAAAGAAACCATCATCAAAATATAAAGGGAACCAATCATATGGGCAAACATATTTGTCAATGAGGCCTAGGACAAGGGTTTGATCTCCAAAATATATAAAAAACTCATAAGGCTCAACACCAGGAACACAAACAATCCAATTAAAAAATGGGCAAAGAACCTGAACAGACAATTCTCCCAGGAGGACATAGAGAGGGCCCATAGGCATATGAAAGCATGCTCAACATCATTAGCCATCAGAGAGATGCAAATTAAAACCACAATGAGATACCACCTCACACAGGTTAGAATAGCCATAACTAATAAATCAACAAACAACAAGTGCTGGCAAGGATGTGGAGAAAAGGGAACCCTAGTGCATTGTTAGTGGGAATGTAGACTGGTGCAGCCACTGTAGAAAACAATATGGAATTTCCTCAAAAAACTAAAAATAGAACTACTTTTTGATCCAACAATTCCACTGCTGGGATTATACCTCAAGAATCCTGAAACAACAATTTTAAAAAACCTATGCACCCCAATGTTCACAGCAGCTTTATTTACAATAGCCAAGGTTTGGAAACAGCCTAAGTGCCCATCAGTAAATGAGTGGATCAAAAAACTGTGGTAACCTTACATTATGAAGTACTACACAGCAGAAAGAAAGAGCTCCTACCTTTTGCGACAGCATGGATGGAACTGGAGAGCATTATGCTAAGTGAAATAAGCCAGGTGGCAAAAAAATAAATACCATATGATCTCACCTATGAGTGGAACCTAACCAACAAAACTAACAAATGAGCAAAATAGAACCAGAGGCATGGAAACAAGGAACAGACTGACAATGACTGGGGAGGGGGGGAGGTAAAGGGAAGAAAGGGGGAAAGGGGGAAAAGAGGAGAAGGGTCTAGTGAAGGAACATGTATGGATGACCCACGGTCATGGACAACAGGGTAGGGATTAACTGTGGGAGGAAGAGTTGGTGAGGCAGTGGAAAACAAGGGGGGGAAATTGGGACAACTGTAATAGAACAACAGTTTAAAAAAAAAGAACAGAAGACAGAGTGCAGATAAACATGAATGACCTTTCAGCTGTCACTGAGTACATAAGGTAGCAAGCTCAGGGAAAGTAGCTAAGAAAAGCAGCAGCAGATCCTGTAGATATAGGAAGGCAAACTCAAAGTCAGGTCATATGAGAAACCTCGGTTTCAGAAGTATTTTGTGTACTATGAAACTAGCTCTAGTTTTAAAGGTAAATTCTGCCCCTAATTTAGAAAGGGGAGAGAAAGCTAAAACACAAGAAATAGAACAAGAGGGCCTATGGGCTAACACCTCCCAAATATACACCTGCACTTAATTGACTTTCAAACTTAAAGTGAGTGTAACTGGTACAATGGAAAATGTCCCACATAGTCAATATTACTCTAAAGATCTACCATTATAATTGTATTATGCATATTCAATTGTTTACTGAGCTTTCATCAAGTTACATAAATACTATTGATTTACACACAGTGTATTTTTCAATGTAAGATCTGAGAATTGTTAGAACAAAAAATTCTTATATTTTTATTGCAATTCACTTTTCAAAAACTTCACAAGTCTTTGTATTATGTTGGCCAAGGTTTATTATAAAATAAACTGACTAGGGGCAAGTACTTTAGAATAAATGTCACAGTGTAATTGAGCAAATGACATTATTTGCTAACAATCAAGGTTTGCTATGTCCGACAGCAAATAGTAATATAGAGGGTGGGGCAAAAGTAGGTTTACACTTGTGGGTATGTGACACACAGTTTATTTTGTATTATTATTTATTAATTATTATATTATTTTCCATTTGAACAACCATAGCCTAATTTTGCCTCATCCTGTATATATTAGCCAAAAGATATAAACAGAGTTCACAGAAGAAATTAAAGGGAAATACAATGTGCACCTCGTATTTAGTATAGATGGCATTTACATCTTACTTACTTGCATAGGTTAAAGAAAACTGAACATCCTGTCAGTGACCTTTTTCTTTGCGGGGAAAACCCCTATGATAAAAAAGACAGGGCTTTATTTACTCTTCCTAACAATTTTTGAAGAGTTCAGTACAGATTGAAAAATGCTACTCACACCTGAAATCTTCATTAATAGTATATGGGTAAAAATTCCTTGGTAAGGCAAAAATCATAATTATTGAGAAATTATTATGAAAATAAATTATTAAAATTATCACCATAACATATTTAAACCAGTCAGTATAATAGTGCAAAATAAATTCATTTGACTAATTGTTCATATTACTGGTATTTTTATTGTTTTTGCTGAGTACCCACCAGGGCACAGATTAAACTGGTGATAGCATATTTTCTCTATTTTACTTTTTATGTTTTATGCATGAACAGGAGAATTCCTTATTGCACAAGGAATCTATTTCCACTTGAGCATGACATTTTTATAGAAGTATGTTTATGAAAGTAAAAAACAAATTCTGGGCATAAAAGTAAGCTGTTCTAGAATTAGTGAATTCCGCTTTCCATAGTCAAATTTCTTAGGATCTGTATTCACTTTTCCATCTTCCTGACACCATCTTATTCTTGCAACTTCTCCCCAAAACCACTGTAGAAATCCCCTACACTGTCTTTTTTTAAACTTTTTATTGAATTTATTGGATTTACATTGGTTAACAGAATTATATGGGTTTCAAGTATATAATTCTATAAAATATCATCTGTATATTGTATTGTGTGTTCACCACCCAAAGTCAAGTTTCTTTCTGTCAAGTTTATCACCCCTTTATTCTCTTCTATTTCACCCTATCTCCTTTTCCTCTGATAATCATCATCCTGTTGTCTGTGTCTGTGAGTTTTGGGAGGATTTTTTCACTATATCCCTTCACCTTTTTCACTCAGTCCCCCTTCCCTCTGACTATTAAGTGCATAGATACAATTTCCCTCATAGTTCTATCTATGAGTCTGTTTCTATTTTGTTTATTTTATTCATTAGATTCCACATATAAGTGATATTATATGGTAATTTTCTTCCTCTGACTGGCGTATTCCACTTAGCATACTACTCTCCAGGTCCATCCATGCTGTCCCCAAAGGTAAGATTTCTTTCTTTTTATGGCTGAGTAATATTCCATTGTGTAAACGTACCACAGCTTTTTATCCACTCATCTACTGGTGGGAACTTGAGCTGCCTCAAAATCTTGGCTATTATAAATAATGCTGCAATGAATATAGGGGTGCATATATTCTTTTGAATTAGTGATTTGGGTTTCTTCTAATACATTTCCAGAGGTGGAATAGCTGGGTCATAAGGCAGTTCCATTTTTAATTTTCTGAGGAAACTCTATACTGCTTTCCACAGTGGCTGCACCAATCTGCATTCTCACCAAAGGTACATGAGAATTGCTTTTCTCCGCATCCTCACCAATACTTGTTGTTTGTTGATTTATTGATGATAGTCATTTTGACAGGTGTGAGGTGATAGTTCATTGTGGTTGTAATTTTCACTTTGGTAATTAGTGATACTGAGCATCTTTTCATATGCCTATTGGCCATATTCAGGTCCTTTGCCCATTTTTTAATTCAATTGTTTGGAGGTGGTTGGTGTTCAGTTGTATAAGTTCTTTATAAATTTTGGATATTAACCCCTTATCAGATGTATCATTGGTAAATACGTTCTCCTATTCAGTTGGTTGTCTTTTCATTTTTTGTGGTTTGCTTTGTTGTGCAAAACCTTTCAGTTTGATGTGCTCCATTAGCTTATTTTTTCTTTTGCTTCCTTTGCCTGAGGAGATATATCAGAAACAAATATTGCTCTGAGAAATGTCCAAGATTTTATTGACTATGTTTTCTTCTAAGGTTTTTATGGTTTCACATCTTACATTTAAGTCTTTAATACATTTTAAGTTTATTCTTATGTACAGTATAAGAAGGAGGTCTAGTTTTATTTTTTGCATGTCTGTCTAATTTTCCCAACACCGTTTATTGAATAAACTTTCTTTGCCTCATTGTATGTTCCTGCCCTACATGATCTTAATGCTGCCAAAGTTATTATTAAGCAATTCTTTTGCAAACTATTGGAGTTTTTATCTGTCCATAAAAAGCTCTAATCATGTCATTACTCTATTAAAAATCATTAGTTCCCTATTGATTAAAAAATTAAGGACCCATCTGTCCCCTTCCACAGGAATCTCAGCCCTCTGCCCCACCAGCCTCATCCTGCTTCTACAGAAACTGATCTACTTTTTCTTCTATAACATGTCCCAGGCATTTCTTCTTTGTTTATCCATCTGCAATGTGATCTTTCTGATATTAGAAATATTTTTCTTTTTCAAATTACATTAAAAACACAATCCTCCTATCCATTTCCCCCTCAATCAGAGGTGATCCCATCTACCTCTAAATATCATGGCACTGTGGTGCTATTTACCGTATCTGCTTGTACTGTCTTTAAATAAGAAAATATGTCTCTAGTACTTTAAAAGCTCATTGACAGAGGGAACTGCATCTTAATAATTCCTTTTCCAATAGCAGTGAGGCTAGTCTAGGCCCAATGAAGGAGCCCGAAAAAATGTTTGCTAAACTAATTTGAAAAGTAATACCAAATGTCAGCATACAATAGTGAGCATGGAAACACGTGGAAATAGAGTACTTCACAAAAGGCAATAAAAATTCCCCAAAATGTTAGGAGATCTTTGTACAATTAAATCCATAATCTCAGACACAAATTTCATCCCTCATCCTCATGTGACATGTGTTGAGACATTTGCATCTCTGAAAAAAATAAGAATATATTCTTTCACTTTCTCATACGTCTAAAATTAGACAAATCTTAAAGTCTCTCTATATGAATTGCTTTCTCAAATTTACCAACAAATCTTTACGTGAGTTGAACAGTCAACTTGTTTTTCTTAAACTATCTATATCATCATATAAAAATAACCCCAGGTGGGATTATGGAGTTAACAAGGCCACCCTGGACATCATTTTGGGAAAACCAAGTATTTACTACTTAAAACATCAGTAGTTCTTGTGCTCAAACACAAGAGATCAGACTACCAGTGAGTAAAATTGTGACTAGCTTCATTAGCTTGTAGATATAATATTCTCCTGAATTTTCTTTACAGGTATTAAAGTCTTGAGAAAATTTTATTCACATTTTCAAAATTGTTTCTCTCACTTAAACAACAACCACATAATATAAACAAGTCAGCAAACCTTTCACAAAATGCTACCTGATGTTCTTTAAAATACCTAGCAGCAATGGACATTCATTTTGGTTAACCATCATAGTCGTGTTTTGCATTTTTGTACCTTTTTTCCAAAGGGAGAGAAATATGGCCCTATATATACCTAATGCCAAGAAAAATGTAGGCTAGTACTCATTAAAATATCCACTTTTTGCCAAAGCTAAATTCTGCCTCAGAATTTTGAGGGCAACGCCTGTCACAATGCCTTTGATGCCACAGCAAATTGTTTCAACCATCTTCATGCTATTTAAAGTGTGGAAAAAATACAGACAATCTTCTGGAATGTATTCATTACCTTGAAAGTGCCTGACATGCTGGTCATGCTGAAATGCACATGATTTTAGCTTTTGTGGTACAAAACATTTTTACCTCAAGAGAACTTATGTTCTAATCCCATATTCACTTACAATGCTCTCAAAATTCTCCATTGAGAAACTTATAACACAAAAACAAATTTACTTTTTATATAAAAAAGGAAAAAAACCATACCTCTTACCAAAAAAAGCCTTAAGAATATAAAATATTACTTATAAGATTTAAAAATTCCAGATTACTGTGATTATTTTAATTATCACAATCATACCCACAGAGCACAAGAAGAGAAAATATGTACTGAGTTAGTCAAAGTTAATGTTTAATTGGTGTTTATCTTGGTAGAATGAAACTTTAAAGTAAGATGTACAAGAAAGATACTTTAATAATATATATAAATGATCTATGCCCCACTTATACAATTTTACTTGCCACAACTAAGGAGGTTCATACTCTTGCGGAGTTAATGTCATCATTAGTAAAGGACAATATGTTTAGAGAACATTAATAACTTAAAAGAACTTAAAATCTACATATACATAATTTACATAAAGTTTAAGAATACAATATTTAAACTAATGGTTTCAAAACTGATTGAACTATGACTACACAAAGTTTAAAAGATTGCCTATTAATAGAAAAATTCACCACTCTTTCCCCACATTAGTGCTGTCCTCATCTCTCAAGTAATGAATATCCCCACATCCTTCCAGCTAACACCTAAATCCCTCAGGATGACCCTCAGTGCCTTACCCTGCCCTAGCTCTTGCCATGTCTGCTCTTATTCATAACCCTACTGTCCTTCTACACCTTCACTCATGCTAGAGCACTGTCCAAATTACCCTGCCTCTGCTCTATACATCCCCTACTGCCTGTGAACACAAACTCACCTTATAGACTCATTTCATGCACCACCATCTTCTTTCAAGCCTTTCCTGGTAGTTCAGACTTGGAGGAGGACTTACCACTTCTTCATTTGGCCCATACAGCGTAACACCATCAACACTTTACCGCATATACTGATTCACATTGCACCCACTGGTAAGCCACATTGGTTCTACTTCTAAAACATATCTTAAATTATCCACTGCTCTTCATCGCTTTTACTAACACTCATCTAAATTCAAGCCAACAAAATTTCTAGTCCTGTTAATGATAATAATCTCCTAATTTATCTCTCTTCTTCTACCCTGAGATTCCACCCCTTTCCAACCCAATGTCCATAGAGCTTCTAGAATTATCTTTTAAAAATGGTATCAGATTAGACCAGTAATCTGCTTTAAAAAGGCCTTTAATATATTCCTGATGCATTCAGAATCAAGCCTAGAGTCCTGCCATGGCTTGCTTCTCCAACCTCTTGTCAGATCACTGCCCCACCCCCAACACCTCACTATTCCAACAACACTGGGATCATTCTGCTCTTATGAACTCTGAACTCCCCCTTGTTTATCTCTGTAACTTCTCTTAGCTTTCACATGGCATTCTCATTGTTATTCCTCAGATCTCTGCTTAATATCAGCTGTAGCAGAGCTCATCATCATTCTATACAGAATAGTCCCTCCCTCACTTACCCTAGATAACATTGCTTCATTTTTTCCATATATACAAATATCGTGTGTTAATTTGTTTACTAGCTCACTCTTTGCTGCCCCAGAATATAAGGTCTTCATGAGGGCAGAACTCTTATCTGACTGGATTCTGCTATAGCAAATTCTCCAGTCCCAGTCCACTTTTTGACCCATCACGGGTGTGCCTTAAATAGTTGTTCAAATTAATTAATGGCTTAAGTTTTTCTCCCTGTTACACTACACATTCCTTGAAAGCAAGTGGCATGTGTTATTCATATGTGTAGTCCAGAATCTAAATATGTGCTTAGCATAAGATAAATTTTCCATAAGTAGTTATGGAATATGTAAATGAAATAATATATTTAAAAATTTGGTCAGTGTTCTTATATACCCAAAATGTATTAACCAACCCTAGAACAGTGTCTACACCATTGAAGCTATTCACTACCTGTTTCTTAAATAAATAAATGGACAAAGTATGCACATAGATAGTTTATTCCTCTTGCTATGTCAGTACCTAACATCAACTATAAGCCAGGATTTAAAAATGCAATATCTAAAGAACAAGTCAGGGCTTATGAGTTTTAGTTTTGTGCTGATGGTTACAATCTGTCATTCAAAGCCCAGTGTCTTTTAGGTGTTCATGTTTACTCTTCTCACAATTATAGTGAAATCAAAAAACATCTGCAACTTTATACAACTATTATCTATGATTTCAGAAAATGTTACTCTGTTAAAAAGTCGGGCCTTGAAATCACTTTTTAAAGTAAAACAGACTGGTAAGTAATTGCTGAAAAGTGCATGTTCATTAATCATTAAAAACCTTTAACTTGTTTTAGTTGTCATTAAGAACAATAAAAAGAATCTCTTTGAACCAAGTTGTTGATAACAAACTCATAGTCTGAAAGTGAAGTTTGAGGCTTGGAGGGGTGTGAAAGGAGGAAAAATCATTCTTTGTAGTTTTCTTTCTTATAAAGTAAAACATGTGTTTGGATTAAAAGCAATCATTCTTTCATGCTTACATTTTGGGATAGAATCTTCTGTAGCAATCACAAGATTAAGACCATAAGTGATAGACTTCATAAGACTGGTTCACAATAAAACAAACAAAACAACTGCAATTAAAAATTTAATATTTTCCTATCAATCTTGACCCTACCTGGAAAACATACTTTTCTGTATTGATTTCACAGGGAAAATAGTCATACATTTTCTTCCCCATAGAGTCTGCTTTCAAATAACTGCATGGACCTTAACTATACAATTAAAGGACTTGTGCATCACAAGAAATAATAGTCTACATGAGATGTATTTGAACAATTTTTAAAAACACATAACTTCTCAGAAGCGGGATGAATTCACAGAAGACTACCAGGATGTTATTTTATAAAGTCTCAGAACTTCCATAGGTGATTAAAATGTTAGTGTTGCAATTGGGTCCTCTCATTCACATTTTTAAATTGTATGGCTCTTCTCACCATAGCTAGTATATTTTGAATTGCTAATATCAACCAGGCACTATGCAAGGCACTGACATTTGTTACTGCTAATTTTTACTTCACACATTTAAGGTAGATATTACTTCCATTTTTCAATGAGAGAAGTGAGGCGTAGAGAAACTCAGTCATTATTTGCCAAGCAGGATTTAGTACTCTCAAAATCTCCATGGAGCTCTACAAGTCCCTCATGTGAACATGCTCTCCATGTTAGTGGTTCTCAGCAGTTCAGTAAGAGAATTCTTTACTGAAGACCTTGTTAGAAATGCAAATTCTCAGCCCTCCATTGGAACTTATTGAATTAGAAATGCATTTAAAGATGTCCTGGAGGTTCCTAAGCCTCTCCTCATTTTTTTGAATTCTTATTTCTTCATTTTTTTCTGGTTGTATGTTTTTTTTTTTCCTTCTGGTCCACTCCACTGATGTGAGACCCAGCTTTCATTCCATCACTATTGGTTCCCCGTGCATTTTTCTTCATTTCACTTATTGTAGCCTTCATTTTTTCATCTAATTTGTGACCAAAATCAACCAATCCTGTGAACAATCCAACATCCGAATTATAGGGGTACCAGAAGGGGAAGAGGAAGAGCAACCAGTGGAAAACTTATTTGAACAAATAATAAAGGAGAACTTCCCCATTCTGGCAAGGGAAATAGACTTCCAGGTAGTCCTGGAAGCTCAGAAAGTCCCAAAGAAGTTGGACCCAAGGAGGAACACACCAAGGCACATCAGAATTACATTAGCCAAGGTAAAAATGAAGGAGAGAATCCTAGAAGCAGCAAGAGACAAGGAGACAGTAACCTACAAAGGAGTTCCCATCAGACTGTCAGCTGATTTCTCAAAAGAAACCTTACAGGCAAGAAGGGGCTGGCAAGAAGTATTCCAAGTCATGAAAGGCAAGGACCTACATCCCAGATTGCTCTATCCAGCAAATCTTTCATTTAGAATGGAAGGGCAAATAAAGCACTTCTCAGATAAGGTCAAGTTAAAGGAGTTCATCATCACCAAGCCCTTATTTTATGAAATGTTAAAGGGATTTATATAAGAAAAATAAGATTAAAAAAAAACATGTATAGTAAAATGAGAGCAAACTCACAATTATTAACAACCACACCTAAAACAAAAACAAACTAAGCAAACAACTAGAACAGGAACAGAAACACAGAAATGGAGATCACATGGAGGGTTAGCAACAGGGGAGTGGGGGTGGGAGGAGGTACATAGAATAAGTAGTATAGATGGTAGGTAGAAAATAGACAGGAGGAGGGCAAGAATTGTATGGGAAATGTAAAAGCTAAAGAACTTATGACACATGGACATGAACTAAAGGGGGGAATGTGGGTGGGAGAGGGTGTAAAGGGTGGAGGGGAATGAAGTGGGGGAAATGGGACAACTGTAATAGCATAATCAATAAAATATATTAAAAAAAGAGAAATGCTGGGGTTGGAGGGTGGAAGTCAGTGATCTAAGTTTTAAGAACCCTTCTAAGTGATTTTGCTGCATGTTCAAGTTTAAAACCACTGCTCCTATTGAAATCACTTGCCTCCTGAGCCCTAATGGAAAAGTTCTCTTGCACTCCCACTGCCCAGTCTGCTCAAAGTCTGTCCTTTCCTTCACACTGCCTGCCTCGAGGTCTGTTCTGCATCTCTCCCCTTATTCTTTGCCTGAATCTCTTCTTCTCATGATTTTCTGATGTAGGGACACCCTTGCCACTTGTAAACGGAGTTAGTCAGGCTCCCTCACCCAGATGTCTGGGGAACTAAGATAAGCTGTGTTCTCATAGCCTTGAGACTGGGTCTGATAAATGGTTCCCATAACACTGAGTGGGCTCGGGTGTGCAGAATCACACTGTGTCACACAATATTCTGGCTTCTTGCCCACTTTGTCTGTCTTTAGTATATAATGGAGCAAGGGGCTTCCCGCTGGGGAGACACACAGCTTGCAGCATGTGTGTGGATTGCCCACCCTTGAATAAAGGCATGTCAAGCTTCCCCACAACCCCATAGCTCCACAACTTTCCTTCCATCTACCTGAATCCACAGTGAACTTGCCAGGCCTTGATAGGCTGCAAGACTCCACTCCTGACTCTGCCAGCTACCTTTGCCTAGATCTTTTTCTTACAGAAGACTTCCACTTCTGAGTGTAACATTTAGGAACTGGCTACAGAGAGCCTACATGGTTTATTAGAAACTACCTCCACCCAAATTCTTTCCATCAAAGGCCACTCTGCCATCACAGACCTAACCTGGCTCTCTATAGCTTACTGACCTCCACTGTTACTGACCTGGAGCCTTAGAGTTCACTTTGGCAAGTAATAGTAAACTCAAGGACATGTTGGGCCCAGAGTTCACTGATATGACACGAATATCTGGTTTATCCAGCTAGTTTGATCTGATATTTGTCATTTTATATAAAACTAACATCATTGTTATTATGTGTATTTTTTAGGCAGAGTTACAGAAATCATAAATTACTTCAATATTATATCAGCTTTATAACCAGAAACTTAGGCCCTTTCAGGATAAATAGCAATGGAGGAAAATGCAAAGACTTCATTTGTCAATCCACCACCAAAATGGCTTAAAATATTTGGGCAACCCATCAAATCACATATTCGGGCATTCAATAGAAAAAGAAAGCAATAAATGGATTGATGATTGATCAATTGCATATTATCTAATTAGTTATATTATTCTCTGGAGGCCATAACAATTGTTAGAATATAATACAAAATAAGCTAAGTATCAGAGAGAATTCCTAAGTGCTAGTTCCTTAATTTACAAAAATTTTCAAAAAGAAGAAAAATAATCACAGAAATCTTACAAAAACAAATTCTTGTGTGTGTGTGTGTGTGTGTGTGTGTGTGTGAACTTTGGTTAGGCAAACATTTTTATTTTTATTCTTATTTTTACTTTATTTTTTATCTTGATTTTAATTGTTGTTCAGGTACAGTTTTCTGTCTTTTACTCCCATTCCATCTTCCTAGATTCAAAATATTCATATGTTCAGATATTTGTTGGAATCCTATGACAATGTGACTGTTTGTATATTCCAATTGTATGAACTAAATTAAAAAAAAAGAATTAGACTAACCATGATTTACTCTTCATGACTGCCATGGGAAGAAAAATCATTAATTACAAAAATAAAAAAAACTTTATTGATCATATCACAATTTAATAGGAAAGTAAAAAAGATGAATGTATGTTCACTGACCCTTATAACTGTATTAGAGAAGCAAAAGCATAATCCACCACGTGTTCTAAATTGTAACTTAAATCACTTGGATCAAAGGAAAAAAACAAAAACACTAGGGTGAAATTTTAACGTGTAGCATTATAAATGCACTTTGCCAGATTCACCTGTAATTTACATTAGAGTAGAAACAATGGTACCCTGCCATAGCCTAGCTTTGCCATTATTTTTGTAACTGTATCATAGAACCTTTTCAAGGCAAAAAAATAAATATTCCTGAGATGTTACAAATATTTCCACAATATTTTATGAAGTATTAGATCCTGGATGTCACAGCTAACTCTGAATCATCAATCCATAAACAAATACCTATCGATGAATTAATTTCTCAGGCAATAGGTACCAAAAATAATACTGATGCTAAATTTTTATATAATCCCTAAAGAAAACAGGAAGGAATCCACAGAAAAAACTCATTGCAAAAGCATCAACAAAACAAAGGAGAGTCAAAAAAGAGCAATCAAATTTTATTTTCAATATGAACCACAGAGCTTGCTAAGGAAATTTCAACTTCCAAAAAATTTTTAAATGAAGTCGCTCCAATTTTTATTTCCAAATATGTACAGCTGCTTTGCTCTTGGCAAAAAGACTGATAAATGAGAATGTGTGTCAAAATTTTAGCAGAAAAAAATGAATCCATAGCATATTGTAAAATGAATGATCAGCTCTCTGTCAGATGAAAAAAACATTTTAATAAAATATTCAAAAAGTCTTGTGAGACCAAGGTAATAGGCCCCTGATCTCTACAATATAATTATAATAACTAATCAAATAAAATAAGCATAATATGAAAAATGCTTAATAGTTTTATACCATCCAAAGGGTTGACAAATTAAACACTATGTTTAAATTATTTATCTAGATTTGACATAACTATTACCAGATTAATAATTTCACAAAAAATAAGTTTCTTTTTACTTATATGTTTGTTTGTTTTATTCTGACATGTATCATTAAGGAAATACTTACAGCTCTATTCTCCAATTGTCCAAACAAAATCTCAGATGCCACCCCCACAAAAAAATCCGCCCAGAAAAGGAAACCACTATAATTTGTATAATTTATCACAACCCATTTATAGGCTACTTGAGAATATGCATGATTTAAGTGAGTTAATATACAGTTGGAAAAAGAACATGTAGTATTTTTTCAGAAGTAATAAAATGGAGTAGTACTTAAGGTTTACACTTTAGTTATCAATTTTTGCTTCTGAAGGAGATTATTTCAAAATCTCTTAAATAACTCATGTTCTTTAGTAGCTATAAAACTAATAAAATGTAAATTCCATGAGCAAAGAGATCATTGTCTGTTTTTTCACTAATGTATTCCAAACACCAAGAACAGTGTCTGTTACTTAACAGGAACTCAATATTTGTCAAACAGATAAACAAATCAAACCAAAATATCTAAATTTATTTCTTTAACAAATTTTGACTTTGATTTTTATGAAGTAATATCTTTGACATAAGATTTTCAATGATTTGTTGTATAATTTTCTTCAATATGCATAATATACGACATCATTGTGTTCATGTATAGAAATTAAAATGTTTTTAAAATACTATCATATCTCAAATATTCTCTCTTTCAATATTTAGAAGTTCTAAAGAAGTAGGGAATATGTTATGTTCTTTCAATAAATAAAACTTGCTTTGTAAAGGGTAAAATATCTTGCCCCAAATCACTCAATTATTTAATAAAATATTTAAGGTATAATTTACCTATCATAATTTCTCATCTAATCATTCTTTATATGGAAATTCATTTTTATTCTTAGCCTATACTCATATATGTCAGATATAGCTGAATAAGAGGCTTAATCCTAAAACCCCAAGAAGAAAGATCTTGAGGGAAATTACCTAAAAGAAGATTAAACATTTCAAGTCAGTCTTTCAGGTTTCTGGGATCCGAAACAGGAACCATTGTCCAGAGAGACAGGCCAATATTGTGACTGATGGATTTTCTATCTGAGAGTCAATACAGATCTCAGAGATCGTCTACTCCAAACGTTTCAGTTTACAGTTAAGAAAAGCTGGAGTTCAACAAGAGCATATTAACTGTGTAATCTCATGTAACCAATGGGCACTGGAACTAAAGTAGAATTTCGGATTTCTGACTCTTTCCAGTTCAGTTTTTACTTCATACATACAAAGAAACACATCAATAAAATAATGTATTTTTTATTATCTCCATTTTAGAACAAAAAATATTGAAGCTTGAGAGAATCAACTACTACCAGAATGTCAGATTTTGAACAGACACTGGATTACATGTACAACTGAAACAATGAGATGTGCCCATCTTTACACAAAGCCGCCCATATGCCATTGGCAGTATCAGCTCTGTATAACGTTTCTATATTTCATCATCTCTTTGTGCCTCCACGTACCCTCCCATCTACCCCATCCCTGCCTTACTTCTTCTATTACAAGATAATATTTTACGTGGTGTGAGAAGATTATTTCTGCTGTAACAACAGAACCCCAGCTCAGCAGCCCATTTTTTTTACTATAGATTTGGAATCTAAAAACTGGCTGGTTTCACAAGCTGCCAGAGAAAGGAGATTAAAGCCATGTGTCAAGTCATCTCCTCCAGAAATGACTCAAATATATGCACTGCTGTTAACAGGAAGACTGGCTCAGAAATACTGAATCAGCAGTATCATGTGCAACCATAAAACAAGGCAATTCATAATTTCTCATCTATGTTTAAGAATTACCTACCTAGATAAGCAGTTGTTTAAAATGAGTAATTGGTACTCTCTAACAGACTTCAGAGGGATGATATTACTAAAATTAACAAAATAAGTCCAAGTAATACTAACATTAACAAAATAAGTCCAAGTAATTCTATTTGTATCATCCCTTGATGATTTCATTGCCCAGAGACCACTGACACCATGAGAGTTGGGTGCATTGTCTTCTTGCCTTCTGAGAACTTTTCGGGCATTTGTCATTATTACATGAATGTAGACCACACACAATGTTCGTTTCTTCCTAGCACCAACCCAGAAATGTCCAAAGAAGTAACTTCAACATTGTCACTAAGAATTGGATTCAAAATACTTCACTCAAAATAGATGCCTATTCCAAAAAGTAGAATGCTTTTTGGGTGGCTGGAAGATTGTGGTTCCCCATAACCTCAAGAAACTTTCTACTTTAAGAATCATTATACTTTGGTTTAAGAGCATTTTTATTTTATTTGGGATTGAATACATTTATGAGGAATGTACTTGGTCTATGTCAATCTTGTAAAATGGTTGAATTTCACTCTAGATACTTTACATCAAGTTACAAATTACAGTGACTTTCATCTTAGATTAGTTTCACTTTTCAATGTTATTTTACAAATGGCAGAATATAACCTAAAAGCTATTACACAAAACACTTTTGCCTTTAAGTTTTAAATCTATGCTCTAGTGCCCTTAAATATAATTCATCAAATGCTAAAGAACAATTTTCAAGTCCAAAAAAATATTTCCAGCATTACAGAGAAACTTTTAAAATATAGTTTTAAAAGCTGGAGTTCATCTTTGACAGGATTGTATGAACTCAAACATAGATCAACTCTCCAAAAGCAAAAAATTTTAGGTGGGTTTCTAAGTTTAAGAACTGAATTTTTTCCTGCTATTCTACTTTCAGTAAGCAAATGGTTTTCTTTTCTCCACATTCTCACCAGCACTTGTTGATTTGTTTATGATGGCCATTGTGACAGGTGTGAAGTGATATCTCACTGTGCTTTTAATTTGCATCTCTCTGATGGCTAGTGATGTTGAGCATTTTTTCATATGTATATGGGACATCTGTATGTCCTCCCTGAAGAAGTGTATACTTGGGTCCTTTGCCCATTTTTTAATTGGCTTTTTTGTCTTCCTAGTGTTGAATCATGTGAATTCTTTATACATTTTGGAGATCAAACCCTTGCCCGATGTATCATTCGCAAATACGTTCTCCCATACAGTCAGTGTCTTTTTCATTTTGATGATGGTTTCTTTAGCTGTGCAGAAGCTTTTTAGTTTGATGTAGTCCCATTTATCTTTTCTTTTATTTCCCTTGCCCTAGGAGATATATCAGCAAAAATATTGGGGTATGAAATATCTGAAATTTCACTATGTTTTCCACTAGGACTTTTATTGTATCATGACTTATATTTAAGTCTTTTGTTCATTTTGAGTTTATTCCAGTGTATGGTATAAGCTGGTTGTCTAGTTTCATTTTTTTACATGTACCAGTCCAGTCCTCCCAACACCATTTATTGAAGAGGCTGTTTTTACTCCATTTTATGTTCCTGCCCCCTTTGTTGAATATTGACTAGAGAGACGTGGGTTCATTTCTAGTTTCTCTATTCTGTTCCACTAATCTATATGTTTGTTCTTACACCAGTACCAGACTGTTTGGATTACAGAAGTCTTATAGTAGTTTGATACCGGGTATTGTGATCCCTCCAACTTTGTTCTTTTTCAAGATTGCTGAGGCTATCTGAGGTCTTTTTTGGTTTCATATAATTTTTAAAAAAATAATTGTTGTGCCCTGACTGGTGTAGCTCAGTGGATTGAGCGCGGGCTGCGAACCAGGCATTGCAGGTTTGATTCCCAATCAGGGCACATGCCTAGGTTGCAGGCTATGTGGCTATGTCTCCCAGCAACCGCACATTGATGTTTCTCTCTGTCTCTCTCTCTCTCTCTCTCTCTCTCTTTCTCTCCCTCCCTCCCTTCCCTCTCTAAAAATAAATAAATAAAATCTTTAAAAATAATAATAATAATTGTTGTAGATATGTAAAATATGACATTGCTATTTTAATAGGAATTGTGTCAAATCTATAGGTTGCTATGGGTAGTATGGATATTCTAATGATGTTAATTCTCCCAATCCATGAGCATGGTATAAGCTTCCATTTATTTGTGTCTTCCTCAGTTTCTTTCTTCACTGTTCTACAATTTTCTGAGTACAAGTCTCTTACCTCCTTGGTTAAATTTATTCTTAGGCAGTTTATTTTTGTTGTTGTTGCTATAGTAAATTGGACTTTTTTCTTAGTTTCTCTTTCTGATGGTTCATCCTTGGTGTACTAAAATGCCATCGATGTCTGAATACTGACTTTGTATCCCACTACTTTGTCAAACGCACTTAGTAGGTCAAGTAGTTTTTTGGTGGAGCCTTAGGATTTTCTATGTACACTATTTGTTGTTTGCAAATAATGACTGTTTTACTTCCTCCTTTCCAACTTGGATGCCTTTTGTTTCTTCTTCTTGTCTGATCACTGTGGCTAGGCCCTTTAGTACTAAGTTGAATAACAGTGGTGAAAGTGGACACCTTTGTCTTGTTCCTGATCTTGAGTAAAATGCTTTTAATATTTTCCCTCCATTACCAAAGTGGGGATTTAAAGATATGCTTCACTAGTCTATTTTATTTAAATAATTGTTATCAAATAGCATATTTTTATATTTCAAAGGTAATACATAGTTATAGTAAATTGAAAAGTATAAGTAGGTACCATGTATGAGTGAAGTTATGGTTCTCAACTTTCTCTGTCTGAATTGTTTCACATAGAATGGTATTCTGAAAGCAACAATGAACAAACAAAAACTCACAGACATGGACAACAGTGCATTGATTACCAGAGAAAAGGAAAGAAGTGGTAAAGAGTAAAGGGAGGGAGTCAAATATATGTTGATGGAAGGAGATTTGACTTTGGATGGGGAACACACAATGCAATCACTATACAGATAACATATAATTGAATTGTATACTTGAAACTTACATAGTTTTATTAACCAATGTCACACAAATAAAGTAAATTTAAAAATTAAAAAACATACAAATAAATATTAACAGGTAGAAATATTAAATATTGAATCTCTTTTTCTAATTAAACATGCTTTCATCAGGTTAAACGCACATACTCACCCACACATATACACATACAAAGTAGGTGGAAGAAAATAAGAATCAATTGTAATTTTGCCACACAGATAATCACTATTAACATTTTGTTTCATATCCTTCCAGTTTTCCTATGAATATGTATGCTCATATTTTTAAATTTTAACCTTTATATTTTAGTAAATATAATTCAGTATCTTAAATTCTGGAGTTTTCCCTATTATAAAACAATAGTTTAGTATAGAAACTTAAATACCACTTGGTTCTTTGATTTTATAGATATTCAATCTTTTTTACTATCTTCTTTATTACTCAATCAAGTTTATATCCTACTCAAAATATCACTCCCTAAAACACTATTAATTATCTTACTTAGTCCTCATTTTACTTGAAATTTTCTGAAATATTTCATAATCCCTTTTCTAGTCTTTCTGAAATTTTGCACATTTTTGCCACCATTCCCTTTATAAAATATCCTCTCTCATTTACTGTCTATTGCCATTTTCTCTTATCTATTCTGACCACATTGTCTCAGCCCCTTTTGCTAGTTTCTTTCCCACTGTTATGCTCTAAGTCTCAGTCCTTTCAGGGCAGTATCCTGGCCTCTTTTTAAAACATTTTTCTTCTTTTTATAACCCCTCAATTCCCATCCTGAGGAATCATTTTATAAAAAGGAAATACTGATATATTGCTTTAAATACTGTGGGCATATTTTATATCCAATTTTCTAATTTAACCATTATAAAATTTTCCTAAGTTATTTACTATTCTACAATACATTAATGTCTACATACAATTTTACTATGTGGAATATATAATGTATTCAACCTGCTGTTAATGAACATTAGGATGTTTCCAATATTTATCCTAAACAATGATGCTATGAACATCTTTCCATAAGCATCTTTGCATATGCTTTGATAATGTTCTTAATTTTTAAATAGAAACCTCTAGGTTGATGGATTTAAGTGTTTTTAATCTACTTTTTTAATTTTGCCAAAATGGACTCCAGAAAGGTCATACAAATACAAATGAAATTACTTCTTTCCCCAGCCCTTTGCTATAGTAGACATCAACATTTTATTTAATTGTTGTCAGGTTTTGTTGTAGGGAGGGAGTGGGAAGAGTAGATAGTTAGGCTATTCTTTCCATGAGTCACGATGGCGGCTCTTCTGGTGAGCCTTTGATTCTAGCCACACAGGCCATCTGGGATCTAATCTCACGATGCATTCTTTTTTGAAACAGTTGTTACACTACTTATTAAGCTCCAAAGAGCGTTTTTATTGTTTTTTGAAATAAAAATCCTGGTTGTCAAAACACACACATTTCCCAAAGATACCCCTATATAAAAGCCCTATTTATTTTGGTTGATATAGAAAAAGAATAAGGGATAGTGAAAAGTAGGAGAAAACCTGGGGAGAATACATCAAAGCAACTTCTGTGGTCTGTGTTCTTCCAAGAGCTTTGTTTTTGTTTTGTTTTGTTTTTTAAGGAACAATTCTTTTTAAAAGCAGTTCCAATCAAATCCTCAATAATCTATTATAAAGCAAAACTTTGGAAGTGGAAAGCTACCTGCTAGTTATCTCCAATTTGTCATTTCAAACTGTGCCTGATTTTCCTGTCATGCTTAATGACAATGCCATTGTCCTATATACCTAAAATTGAAAATTTTGAGTCATCCTTGAATCCCTACTCACTCAATTCTATATTCAAAATGTTTGCTACATGATTTTTCTTTTCCATTCTCCTGACAACCACTTTACATCAGGAATTCATTGTCTTTCACTTTGACCAAGGGCTTTTAAATTAGTAATGAGACCTACAAGAACCAAGAAAAAACAGGAAGTGAGCCAGAGAGGAGTATGTAGACCAGGACTTTGAGACCCATCACTGCTTTAACCAGATGCAATAAGTAGGGCTGTGGGTAAGATTGTCAGATTGAGCAAATAAAAACTTCAATTCCATTAAAATAATAAATAAATTTTTATTATAAGTATCTGCCAAGTATTGCATGGGACATAATAATACTGAAAAAAGAATTCTTTTGTTTGTCGACTTATTGATGAGAGCCATTCTAACAGGTGTGAAGTGATATCTCATTGTGGATTTAATTTGCTTTTGTCTGATGATTAGTGATGTTGAGCATCTTTTCTGTCTATGGGCCATCTGTATGTTCTCTCTGGAGAAGTGTCTATTCAGGACTTTCGCCCATTTTTAATTCGATTATTTGTTTTGTTACTGTTGAGTTTTGTAATTTCTTTATAAATTTTGGATATTAACCCCTTATCAGATGTATTGGCAAATATGCTCTCCTATTCTATGGATCACCTGTTTATTTTTTTGATGTTTTCTTTTGCTGTGTAAAAATTTCTTAGTTTGATGTAGTCTCATTTGTTTACTTTTCCTTTTGTTTCCCTTGCATGGGGATACATATCACATAAAATATTGCTATGGGGAGATTGTGGAGAAAAAGGGACCCTAGTGCACTGTTGGTGGGATTGTACAACCACTATGGAAAACAGTATGGAATTTTCTCAGAAAACTAAAAATAGATCTGCCTTTTGACCCAGCAATTCCACTGCTAGGATTATATCCTAAGAACCCTGAAACGCCAATCCAAAATAACCTATGCACCCTAATGTTTATAGAAGCACAATTTACAACAGCCAAGTGCTGGAAGAAACCTAGGTGCCCATCAGTAAATGAATGGATCAAAAAACTATGGTACATTTACACAATGGAATTCTATGCAGCAGAAAGAAAGAAGGAGCTCCTACCCTTTGCAACAGCATGGATGGAACTGGAAAGCATTATGCTAAGTGACATAAGCCAGGCGGTGAAAGACAAACACCATATGATCTCACCTTTAACAGGAACCTCAACAACAAACCAAACAAACAAGCAAAATATAACCAAAGACACGTCGAAATTGAGAACAGGCTGACAGTGACCAGAGGGGAGAGGGGAGGGAATTTCAGGGGAATTTCAAGGGAAAAGGGGAAGGGCTTACAGGAACAAGTATAAAGAACACATGGACAAAAACTAGGGGTGGGTGGAAATGGGAGGTAGGTGGGGAGGGCTGGGTGGGTGGGCTTGGATGGGAATAAAAACAGAAAATTGTACTTCAATAACAATTAAAATAAAATTTAAAAAAATATTGCTATGAGCAATGTCCAAGATTTTGCTGCCTATGTTTTCTTCTAGGATTTTTATGGCCTGGGATCTAACATTTAAGTCTTTTATCCATTTTGAGTTTATTCTTGCGTGTAGTATAAGAAGGTGGTCTAGTTTCACTTTTATGCACATATCTAATTTTACCAACTCCATTTATTGAATAAAGTCTTTAGCCAATTGTATGTGCTTGCTTCCCCTGTCAAATATTAATTGACTATAAAGGTGTGGGTTTATTTCCACACTCTCTATTCTATTCCATTGATATATGTGTCTGCTTTTATGCCAATACCAGGTTCTCAAGGATACAGAGAAACGGGAACCGTCTTGCACGGTTGGTGGGAATGCAGGTCGACACAACCACTGTGGGAAGCAGTGGAGTTACCTCAAAAAATTAAAAGTGAATCTTCCATTTAACCTTGCAATCTCACTTCTGAGAATTTATCCAAAGACACCCAAAACACTAATTCAAAAGAACATAAGCACCCCTATGTTCATTGTAGCCTTATTTACAATCACCAAGATAGGGAAGCAGCCCAAGTGTCCATCAATAACTGAGTGGATAAAAGAATTACAGTGACATTCAAGATGGCAGAGGAATGAGTGGAAGCTACACTAACCTCCTCCCAGGATCAATCTGGAATTGTAACTAAATTGTAGAGAAATCATCCTGAATAACCAACTGAAGAATAGGTGGAGAAAAACCTTATAACTAAGGACAGTCAGAAGAAACCACTTCACCACAATGTGAGTGGTAGGGAGAGTAGAGGAGGTGCAAGAGGGTTGGCTGGACTCCCACAGGTGGCAGATGAAGTGCCAGACCAGTATTTCAGTGGCTGAAGTTATCCCCCTGAGAACTGTGGGATGGAAACCCCAAGCTGGGTTCCCCAGCCTAAAGCATCAGAGCTGGGGAAGGAACCCAGATAACATCCAGCTGTGAAATGTGGTGGGGTTTCTGTCCACCAGGGAGAGATGGCTGGAGGAAAAAAAAAGCCTCTTAAAGGTCAATGAACAAAATTTTGTTTGCAACCACTTACCTTGGGCTCCAGCAGAGGGAGGGGAGAGAGGACTGGAAACACTTGAGGAGAGTCTGGGGTTGGTGGTTCTTGGAAGAGAACTGAAGTAACAGCCACCAGGATCCCTGTGCTCAGTCACCCCCCATTCTGCAGAAACCATCTTTCTCAGGCAGAGAACTCCCTTCTAAGTGGCAGTAGCCTGAGAAGAAGCAATAGGCCCAACCACAGGAATTACTCTGCCTCACCCTGTGGTGCTTAAGCCAGGCTGTGGAGTACAGCTTGAATCTATTTCAGTGATATTTTAATAAATAATGCAGATCTCTGGGAGCTCTGAGACTTTAGCTGACCCCCTCCAAGGCCTGGGGCTGATAAAACCCAGTTTTGGTGTGCAGCCTGGTTCTTTTCGCACATAAACAGGCCCAGCAGAGGGAGCCACAAGCTGAGGATTGCTGATAGCACCAAACAGGTTATCCAGAGCCAGTCACTAGCAGTATCTGACAAAGGCCAATACGAGAGTCTTTGAAAATCTACCTAATACATAGAAACAAATACAAAGAAGCAGCCATAATGGGAAGACAAAGAAACAGACCTCTAATGAAATAACAACAGCATTCTCCAGAAGAAAACTAGATAAAATGGAGGTAAGCAATTTATCAGAGAGTTTAGAATAAGTACTATAAGGATACTCAATAGCATAAAAAAAAGATATAGAAACCATAAAAAATGGCCAGTCAGAAATAAAGAATGCAATATCTGAAATAAATAATATACTGGAAGGAATAAATAGTAGGTTAGCTGAAGCAGAGGATTGAATTGGTGATTTGGAAGACAAGATAGAAAAAAAAAAAAAAACACCCAGGCAAAGCAGCACAAAGAAAAAGAAATGTAAAAAATGAGGAGAGTTTAAGGAACATTTTGGACAATATAAAGTATAATAATATCCACATCATAGGAACACCAGAAGGAAAAGAGAACAAGCAAGAGATCAAAAATCTATTTAAAGAAATATTGACTGAAAACTTCCCTAATCTGGTGAAGGAAAGGGACACACAAGTCCACAAAGCTCAGAGAGTCCCAAGCAAGTTGGACCCGAAGAGGCCTACATCAAGACACAAAAATTATAATGTCAAGGCTTAAAGACAAGGAGGAAATCCTAAAAGCTGCAAGAAAAAGCAGGTAGTTACATACAAGGGAGCACCAATGAAACTGGCATATGATTTCTCAATAAAAACATTTCAGGCCAGAAGGGAGTGGTATGAAATATTCTAGTTGGTGAAAAGACCTACAGCTAAGGTGACTTTACCCAGCAAAGCTATCATTTAGAATTGAAGGAGAAACAAGGAGCCAGAAAAGAAAAAAGCTAAAGAAGTTTGTTAACATCAATCCAATAATGCAACTAATGTTAATGGGCTTGCTTGAAGGAGAAGGGGAAGGGGAACAGGAAGAGGATGAGGAAGAAGAAGAGAAAGAGGAAGAAAAAACACAGGAAAATAGTCTAACAATAAAATGGCACTACATACATATCTATCAATAATCACTGTAAATGTAAATGGCTTAAATGCTCCAACCAAAAGAAATAAGGTAACTGAGTAGGTAAGAAAATAAGACCCATATATATGCTGCCTCCAAGAGACCCATCTCAGATGTAAAGATATCCTCAGACTAAAAGTAAAGGGATGGAAAAAAAGATATTTCATGCAAATAGAAAAAAAAAAAGCTGGGTAGCAATATTTATATCTGACAAAATAGAGTTTAAAACCCAGGCTATAGTAAGAGACAAAGAAGGACCTTATATAATGATAAAGGGAATAATCCAACAAGAGAATATAACCATAGTAAACATTTACACACCCAAACAGAAGAGCACCTAAATATGTACAGCAAATATTGACAAACATAAAGGTAGAGATCAACAGAAATACAGTTAAGGTTGGGAATTTTAACACCCCACTGACTTCAACTGATAGATCTTCCAGACAGAACATCATCAAGGACACAGTGGCCTTAAACAACATACTAAGTCAAATGGATTTAATTGATGTCTTCAGAGCATTTCACCCCAAAGTATGCATACTTTTCAAATGCACATGGAACATTTTCTCAAATAGACCACATGTTATGATACAAAACAAATCTCAATAAATTAAAGAAGATTTAAATCATATCCACCATCCTCTCTGAATACAATACTGTGAGACTAGAAATCAATCACAAAAAGAACACTGAAAAACACACAAAGATATGGAAGCTAAATAACACATTACTGAACAATGAATGAGTCAACAACAACATCAAGGAAGAAATCAAAAGATACATTGAAACAAACAAAAATGAGGAGACAACAATCCAAAATCCATGAGACACTGGGAAAGTAATCTTAAGAGGGAAATTCATAGTATTACAGGCCTATTTCAAAAAAAAAAAAGAAAGAAAGAAAGAAAAATTGTCTGTTCATGTCTTTTGCCTATTTTCTAATTGGATTGCTTTGTTTTGTATTTCTGTCTGTTGAATGTTGATAGTTCTTTACATATTCTAGGTAACAGTCATTTGCTGGATATGCAGTTTGCAAATATTTTCTCCAATATTGTGACTTGATTTTTTCCTGTTATCAAAGACATTTGAAGAACATTTTTTTTAAATTTCAGTGAGGACAAATAATCAGTTTTGTTTAATTAATTCTTTAATGGATTATGCTTTTGGTGTCCAGACTAAGAATTATTTTCCTAACTCTAAATTTCAAAGATTTGTCTCAAGATTCTTTTATAAAACATTTATAGCTTTATGTTAACATGAAAGTCTGTTATTTATTTTGAGTTAATTTTTCTATGAGGTATGAGGTTCAGGACAAGGCTCATCTATTTATTTATTTTCTCTATGGATTCCCATTGCTCTAATACTATTTCTTGAGAAAACTATCCTTCCTAATGAACTGCTTTTACTCCCTTGTCAAAAGTTAAGTTGGACATATTTGTGTGGATCTGTTTCTGGGTTCTTTGTTCAGTTTCATTAGTCCATATGCAGAGGCTTCTACAAACACCACACTATCTTGATTAATGCAGCTGTTAGTAAGACTTGATTTTGGGGACAGTGAATCTTCCCACTTTTTTCTTTTTCAATTTTGCCTTAAATGTTTTATAATTAATTTGTGATATGAATTTACAATGAACAGAAACAATTCATGCTTCACTCACATCCTCATTTCAAACTGCTGGATGCAACACATGTCAACAAGTTGCGCTTTAATTTCTTTTTTTTTAATTTCATCTTTATTGTATTTTATTTACATTATCTTTTAGTCATGTTTTACACCCCTCTCCCCTAGAAATCACCACAGTTATCCATGCCCATAATCCTTTTTCTTTTTTGCTCAATCCCTCCACCTCCTAACGACCCCCACTAGCAGTCATCCTGCTCTTCATCTACAAGTCAGTCCCCATTTTTCTTCTTAGTTCAGGTTGTTCATTAGATTCCACATATGAGTGAAATCATGTGGTATTTGTCTTTATCTGACTGGCTTATTTCATTTGGCATAATGTTCTCCAGGTCCATCCATCCTGTCATAAAGGGTAAAATTTCCTTCTTTTTTATAGCCAAAGAGAATTTTATTGTGTATATGTCCCATAGTTGTTTTACCCACTCATCTATAGATTAAAAATCTTATGTGCTTACTTGCCAGCTTTATAGTACTGGAAGTCCTACCCACAGCAATCAGAAAAGACAAAAAAGAAAAGTCATCCAAATTAGAAAGGAAGAAGTAAAACTTTATTTGCAGATGACATGATAATGTACATAGAGAACCCCAAAGATTCAACCAAGAAACTATCAAGCTAATACAAAAACTCAACAAAGTAGCAGGATACAAAATTATCTCCAGAAATCAGTTGTGTTTTTATATGCCAATAATGAACTAACATAAAGGGAAATAAAGAAGACAATTCCATTCACAATTGCTTCAAAAGGAATAAAATACCTAGGAATAAACCTAACCAAGGATGTAAAAAATCTATACTAAGGAAATTATAAGACACTGAAGAAACTGAAGAAGATACAAATAAGTGGAAAATATACAATGTTCATGGATAGAAAGAATGAATATCATTAAAATGTCCATACTACCCAAAATAAGCTATAGATTCAATGCAGTTCCTACTAAGATTCCAATAATCTAATTCACAGAACTTAAATAAATATTTCAAAAATGTATATGGAACCACAAAAGGCCCCACATAGCAACAACAATCCTGACAAAGAACAAAGTTGGAGGAATCACACTCCCTAATATCAAACTCTATTATAAGGCCATAGAAATCAACACAGCCTGGTACTGTGTGATAAAAACAGACACACAGATCAACAAAACAGAAGAGAGAGCATGGAAATAAAACCACACCTTTATAGTTAATTAATATTTGACAGAGGAAGCAAGCACATACAATGGGCTAAAGGTAATTTATTCAACAAATGTTGGGAAAATTGGACAGGTACATGCGGAAAAATGAAACAAGACCACCTTCTTACACCATACACAAGAATAAATCAAAATGGATAAAAGACTTAAATGTTAGACCCCAAACCATAAAAATCCTAGAAGAAAACATAGGCAGTAAAATCTTGGACACTGCTTATAGCAATATTTTATGTGATATGTGTCCCCAGGCAAGGGAAACAAAAGGAAAAGTAAACAAATGGGACTACATCAAACTAAGAAGTTTTTACACAGCAAAAGAAAACATCAACCAAGTAAACAGACAACCCATAGATTAGGAAAACATATTCACTGATAAATCTGATAAGGGGTTAATATCCAAAATTTATAAAGAAATTACAATACTCAACAGTAACAAAACAAATAATCGAATTAAAAATGGGCAAAAGTCCTGAATAGTCACTTCTCCAAAGAGAACATCCAGATGGCCAATACATATATGAAAAGACGGTTAACATCACTAATCATTAGGAAAATGCAAATTAAAACCACAATGAGATATTACTTGATACCTGTCAGAATGGCTATCAATAAATCAACAAACAACAAATGCTGGTGAGGATGTGGAGAAAGGGGAACCCTTTTGCACTGTTGAGGGGAATGCAGACTTGTGCAGTCACTGTGGCAAGCAGTATGGAGATACCTCAAAAAATTAAAAATGCATCTGCCTTTTGACCCAGTGATCCCACTTCTGGGGATATATCTGAAGTAATCCAAAACACTAACTTGAAAGAGCATAAGCACCCCTATGTTCATTGCAGCATTATTTACAATTACCAAGATATGGAAGCAGCCTAAGTGTCCATCCATAGATGAGTGAATAAAACAACTATGGGACATTTATACAGTAGTTTACTACTCAGCCATAATAAAGAAGAAAACTGTACCCTTTGTAGCAGTATAGATAGACCTGAAGAACATTATGCCAAGTGAAATAAGCCAGGCAGAGGAAGACAAATACCACATGATTTCACATATGTGGAATCTAATAAACAAACTGAACTAACAAGCAAAATAGAGACAGACTCATAGATAGTATGACAGCTAAGTAGGGGATGGGGGTGTTAGGGTGTGAAGGGATTGAGCAAAATATTGAAAGGACTCTGAACATGCACAATAGTGTGCTAATTACTGGAGGGGATGGGCAATGGGAAAAATGCAATTGAAAAAAAATACAAAAAAATTCTTGCAACCCAAAAAATAAAAAATAATTTTTATTATTTATCTGAAATTCAATTTAAACTGAACAACCAGTATTTCAGCTGGAAGCCCTGGTTGTGGGTGATAGGGTGAGGGGTAGGTGGTAGCATTTAAGTCCAGAATTCAAAGTATCAATACCTTAACAATGTATCCTTTATCAAGTCTAAAACATGGCCTGTTTCACAAATCAAGGTGATTATTTTTGCAGCTGTCTGTATTCTGAGGGTCCTGATCTCTTGGCACCTGAAACCCCAGGCATTGTACTTCATGGCATACAGATAAATATTTGACTAGGATCTAATACTTATAGAGAACCTAGATCACCTTATCTGGGTAATGTAGAATGAGTAGTAATTAGACTTTATTTTACAACCAGGGTAAGGTCATCCCCAAAAAAGAGTTTTAATATATGAATTTTATAATGTAAAGTTAACCAACTTTATGCTAAGTGAAATAAGCCAAAGAGTAGAATATAAAACTGTATCTATATAATATATACATATCATAATACAGATAGAATAAATATGTTTATATATATTACATATTTTGTACAAAAAAACAAATATATGCACATATACACATTTAAAACTAGAAGAAAAGACACTCCAAAAGTTAATTCTGGTTATTTCTAGGTGATGGAGTCATGGTTGCATTTTTTTAGATGTTTTGGCATTTTCTAAATTTTCCATAAACCTCAATAAGTAGATTCCTAATATTGCTCAGTATCAATATAGAATTTTATTTACAATAAATGTACAGCATAACTTTTTTAAAATTCTATTTCCCCAAATACTCTCAAACACCCAATATATCTTCCAAAGTCTTTCTTTTTCTCTCACACTTCAAAATCACCTCAAATCTGACTGTATTAGTCAAAACACTTCAAGTCTTAAATAACCCATGCAAAGTAACCTACACTTAAAAAAACATATTGGTTTATATAACTACTAAGTTCAAGATAGTTTGACTGCAAGAATAGCTATATTTTCAAGTTGAATTTTTTGAAGTCCTAAAGGTAGATTTTGGGAGCCAGAACAATTATTCACTGAGAACTTGGTATATTAATATTTCATTTTTAAAAGTTACCAATTCAAAATACTTCTTTAAACTTTTAGTTCATTTATAAATTTTATTCTAATTATCAATTGAGCCTATCCTAATCATTTATAATAGAAATTTTACAATGTAAATATGTATATTCCCTTAGATACTTTTAAACTATAGCTACAAATGTAATATATTTTATTTCCTTTTGAAGTACACTAAGATTATTAAAGAAGTTTTTCTATGTACTTCAGTAATTCTCATTAAGCTATAGTTATAAATATAATAAACTTTGGGATTTTCTACATGTTATAATATTTTTAAAATGCCATAAGATTTAACTAAAATGCATGAATTTAAGCAAATTACTTAATTTGTTCTCAGTTACTCATTTGTTGCTCTAATAGGATAAAATCTTTCATTTGAAAAAAAAAATGCTTAAAGTGCCAAAAACTGCACAAAAGATATTTCATCACACACAAAAAGAAATTGTAGTACTGTAGGCTTGATCTGTATCATCACTCTATCCTCAATTTTCAGAGCCAGAATTTTAATTCACTGTAAACTTACTTAACCCTTAGAAGGCAACTCCCTTCTCAGTTAGCAAGGCTGAGATTGTTTGAAGAGCAGGGCTATTACCTTGAGTATGAAATCTGGAATTATAAACATCCAAGGTAATATTTTTCATAACCCTAAAAACTGAACTAAACTTTCTTTTATTATTAGTATGTCATGGGGTTTGCTTAGAACTTCACAGAAGGCACTTCTTTGAGTTATATTCTATCATTTCCTAACTCTTACACCTTATTGCAGAAAATTTAAGTTTTTCAGATAAACTATTTTCTGAGTGACTAATGTTTACATATATACTGTAGTGTATTTGTATGTGTGTATACTATATACATAGCTATATGTATGCACATGTACACACACACAACTAAATTCCTCACATGATCTGTTGTTATCTCATTCTTCACTTCTCTAGAGATACTTATGTGTCATCTGCTGTAGCTCCATGACCAGGTGCCCCACTGTACAAGCCCAACTCCAAGCACCATAGACCATAACGTGAATTGGACTTTCTAAAATGGTGAACTTAGGACCTCTGGAAGGATACCAGAGCAGTTGCATGAGACCTCAACATTCTTTTTAATTTGAAGAAATCCTGCAGTACTTTATATTATTCTTATCAGCTAGATTTATAACTCTTAAAATGATTTTTTTTAAAAAACGCCTAAATTAGATTGTGTCCTGTGTTTTAACCTTCAGTTATAGCTTCCTAGGTCATTCAAAGGACAGCCATGGAGGAAATCAAAAGTCCAGGAGAAGTCAGTCTTCAGTACAACTTGACCCATTTCATTCAGGGCTCTTTCTTTTCATCTTTCAGTTCTGCTAAGTTTTTCTCACTTTGTTTTCCTCTCTCTTTCTTTCCTTCTTTCTTTCCTTCTTTCTTTCCTTCCTTTCCTTCCTTTCCTTCCTTCCTTCCTTTCTTTCCTTCTTTCCTTTCTTTCTTTCCTTTCTTTCTTTCTTTCTTTCTTTCTTTCTTTCTTTCTTTCTTTCTTTCTTTCTTCCTTTCTCCCTCTCTCTCTCTCTCTCTCTCTCTCTCTCTCTCCCTCTCTCCCTCTCTCCCTCTCTCCCTCTCCCTCTCTCTGTCTCTCTCAACTTCATTCTAAGGCACTCTCTTCAGGAGCATCAGAAAAGGTCAACACCAGCAGAGCAGCTCCAAGGCAAAGGTGAATTCTGAGTTAGAATCTTATCCCCATCACTAAACAGCTGTGAGACTGAGGCAAGATATCTGAGTACCTTATTCATAAATGAGGATGAGAGTTCTTCTATTACATAGTTTTGTGAGAAATAACAAGGTACACATAAAGAAATTTTAGCACAATAGCTAAATATAAATATGGGTTCACCACAAAGTGAAGAAATTTGTATTATTCCATTCTCCCTTTACCTTTCAAATTGTCCCATTGTCTTACCAGTTTCTTCTGGCTGACATAACAGCCTCCCTGAGACTTTAATTTAGGCAACCAAGAACTTACAAACTTTTATATTCAGAAAATATCAATGCTATAATTTTTAAGGAACACAAATACTTTTTAAAAAATATTTTCAAAATTCTCTCCATAAGCAGAAATTTAACAGAAAAACAACAAAAGAAAATAATAGCAAAGATTTTAGCAGCATTTCTTTGCTTCATTTACTATCAGAGGGCTTTCTTTAATAACTAGGTTTTGTTAGTTTACACAACTATTCAGTAATTTTAGCCTTATTTAACATAAAGTCACTATTTTCTCTGAGCTACTACAGCATATTATCGCACTCTTCCCAGTAGACTATAAAATGATTTTTCATAAGTTAAACAATGCTCTATGTTTCTCAGCTACTGTATTTCTCCTTTCTTCCCCTAAAGGCATCCAAATTCACTTGCCATTTCCTTCACCTAGTTACCAGTTCCTACCTTCAAACTGCCCTTCATTTGAGCTAGCCTAGCTTTCAATGTTTTTAATGTACTTTCTCTAATAAAAGGTGCCCAGTTGACTCTTGATTCCTCTATACCAAATTTACTAATTCTTCCTTTAGCATCTCTATAATTGTCTGCCCTATAAGTATAAATATTGTGTACTCAATATGTATTTTGGTTCCACAACTAAACTGTAAATTAGTGACCCCATTTTCAGGATGTCAATATTGTACAGAAAAATAATTTTAACAACCTTAATAAAAACAGAAGAATGTTTAAAGGGAAAAAAAGAGTCTAAATGGAAGCTAGGTACCATTTTACTCATCTTTGCATTCTCCCCAAGGCCTAGCACAGGACCAGGCATATAGTAGCATGCACTTAATCTCCTGTAAAAAGAATTCAATAAAAAATATGTAATATACTTATCAAATCTAAAATGACCTTGAACCAAGAGCACGACTCATTTTGATTAATGGACTAAAAACAGATTCAAAGAGGTCTAAGGATGCTGCAGAACGATAAGAAAATCCAATGATACAAGATATAATAGAATAAAGTGTTGTCCTTAGGGAATATTGAGAAAGTATGTAATAGTATGCTCAGAAATCAAACTTAGAACCAATTCTGAAAACTTTTACTCACTACAAGAAAAACTATACTAAAAAATCTTTGTAGATTGATCAAAACAACTTACTCTGTCTTTTCATCAACTTGTTCATGCCAAGAACTCACTGCCCAACTCCTTCCCCCACTGGTTCCCACCCCATAAATTCTGAACTGAACCTAAAATTGAGAATGAGTGGTCTTAGGTGCAACATTATATTCTGAGCAGTTTTCTACCATAGATCAGATTTGTCCATTGAAAATAAGAGAATATTTTAACAATACATTTGCATAGCATATGGTAGTTTACAAAGTTGTTTTTACAAATGTCATTTTATTTGGTCTTTGCAGTAATCTTCTGAAGTATTCAATAGGACACTATTATCATGACTTTTATGAGAAGTTTGAAATTAAAGAGAATGGTATTTTCCCAAGGGCATAATAGACAGCATCAAGGTTAAAACCAAAACTGACAATAAAAATAAGTTGGTATTAGATTCCTAGTATGGGCATTTCTTAATAACAAGGGAGTGAAAATATATGCTCTCGTATGGAAATACAGATGGAATTCATTGAAGGAAGCATAGAGAAAAGCTGCCCAGGACAAAGATTATACTTTACCTAGCGTGATAATGACCTTGAGTGAATTATCTTTTAGATACCCCTTTTTGCTTTCTTGTCTACTTCTAAAACTTAACTACCTTATAACTAATAAAAGCTATAATTCTACATTAGATACCAGCTAATAAAAGAGATAAAATTAATAACCCAAAATGTGTTTCCTTGAATATTCATATTTTTCATGTTTTCATTATATATGATGTATATATGTGTATAATATATACATTGATTATATATATATATTATATACACTTATAGACAATCCAACCCCATAAATAACTTCATTAAAGTCATTAAACTAAAAGGATATTTTTCTATAGTAATAGTCATCAGTCAACACACAAATAGCTACAGCTGAATTTTAGAGAATTTCAGTATGTAATTTGAAGGCATGGTTTGGCTCACATTACTAGGTTGTCCTACCAAAAGCGTGACCAAACCATACGAAATGAGAAACACATTTATCAAAAGTAAAATGTTCAACGACTCCTTTTACTATGTACTGAATACACTGTGTACCTATCATGATTATGAGGTTATGGCTGAATATTTAGTCTCCTGGTTTTGAACATAAATGAAGGTCTTCATTTATATGCCCAATGATATTTTTCAGGTGATGCATGAGATTCCCAAGGTAGGTAATTGAGAATATACAGAAACCCATATAAATACCAGATGATTAGTGATAAAAATTCCACCCATTTTTGCAGAAAGCCATTTTTATAGCAACTGAAGGCAAGTTACAAAGTTGTTAAGTAACAGACTAGAGATGTGTGGATCATAACTGAATAAATCCTTACTTCTTTTTTACTGTAGATTTTTTAAATCAAAATATCAAATCCAATCAAGTTAAATGGGCCTGAATCGCTTCTTGCCTTTAATGTTAGATGTGACATGCAAAGGAACTGCTTTCACAACATCAACACAAACTTTATCATAGTTCACTGTATCTTTCACTCATATCTCTTAGCATGGCTTGAATTTTACATTTGCATGACAATTTCTTTAAATCTTATATTCCTACCCCCACTAAATCCTATGAGGACAGGGACCAGGTTTCTGATTTGCATATCACTGCATACTATAACTTAGCAGAGGTATTAAATGGGTAGATGACCAGAGGAGTAGGTGTGGCTTCAGAGGTCTTCAGTACACCAAATGCAATAATGGCATATCTGAGATGGTCCAGTTGTCCTTAGAAGTCATGATGACCAGTCCCACAGAAAAAAAAACATACTTATGCTTACAATATCACAGAACTTTAGCACTCCTAGCTAAAATTTTCTAACCTTCTCATTTTCTTTGCTATATATTTGTTTAAAATATGTTATACTCACAAATAATGGCTATTCCTGAATACTTAAAATTGTGTAAAAGGTGAGTTTGAGGACACTGGAAATTACAGCATTGCTCATGGAAGAAGAGTAGTTAGGACCTCATGGGAATTAAAAAAAAAATGAATGGGTCAACAGAGTCCTGTGGCTAGAGGAAGACCAGGGTGGAGTTTTATAAAAGAATTGGAGCACTGTGTAGGAATGAAAAGAAGCCCAGTATAAACTGTACCTAAAACTGACAGAAGTGGCCTCTGGTCTACATGCCTCTCTCATAAAGCACATGGTGCACTGAAGGAAAATTGCTAGCTTCCACAGACATCAGTCCAACACAACTGCAAGAGAGCATGTTGTGTTCTTTATAGACCGAGAAAGCTACCATCTTAACCTATGTTACGTCTTCACAATTTTGAAAACTTCAGTTTTATAGACAATGAGCCCATTTATGGTGGACAGTTCTACTTGTTTGTAGTTTACAGTATTTTTTTTAATAACAAGTTCATACACAGGGGTACACAATGGTAGCTGCCCATGCTCATATTCGCAGCTTCTCCAACTCTGTACTTGCTTTTTCTTTCCTTGATTTTCCCACTCTGATGAACTCCCAGTGTGTCAGAACCACAGTGGACTCAAAGATCTGAACTTGCTCGTGTCTAGGCAGACATTCCTCTATTGAGCTTCCTGTATTCTTCACCCTCATATCATATTTTTCAATTTCCTTCTATTTTGTGCATTTTCCATTTCTTCAGTAACATATGTGTTATATTTAATGTGGAAAATCAAAGTAAAAGTATAATAATAAGTCTCTGCTTAATGTGAAAGCATCCAACCAGGCTCAGAGCCCTTACTAGACACCTCTGTGCTAGGGATTCCACTGCAAGTGCTCTTCAAAAGTCCTCTTTCTCCTATACGCCATGGCCAACATTTTACTTCCGTCATTTTTTCTCATCTACCTTGATGGTAAACCTCCCCTATAAATTCAGTTCTTGCTCTAGAATTAATATTTTGAGCATATTTCCTACTTTGAACTCCCCACACCATCCCATAAAAGGACTCAGATCTTTTTATTTTGTTCGTGTCTGTAGCCAGAAGCTGGTCTAATCCCATTCACCCCAAATTTGAGGAATGGCTGCATGGGTCACAGCCAGGGCCATTTGCTTCCCCGACAGGGACATCTGGTGCAGGGCCTAGGAGGGATCCTGAATTTAAGGGAACTTCTGTGAATTTAAGGTCTGAAAGTTGAAATCAACATACTAATAAAAGACAAAGGAATTAAAAATCAATTTTTAAGGTTGTCACTGTGGTAAACCTTAGAATGTGCTCAGAGGGCTGTTGAAATTACAGTGTTTTAAACTAATATTTTAAAACTTAAGATTTTGTGTAGACAGAAGAAAGAAATATGAATTATCTTCTACTCATATATGTGCTCTAATGACAAGAAATCCAGTTTTTACCTTATGTGCTTCATAGATTCAATCACACATGGAATTTAAAAATGAAGTCAGATAAACAGGAAGTCTCCTTAAGGCTCCCACATAGTTTCTCCAACTAAACCGCTTTTCAGGGGACACGTATATTCACTAACATCTGCCTGTCAAGGACCAGTATCAGAACTTCTCTTGACATTTTTTGAGTTTATTATTTACTGAAACTCAAAATAAATGTGATGCCCACAATCAGTAGAGCACCAATCCACTGACTACCACAGAAGATATAGAGGAGAGCTCCCCAAGGGCTAGAAATCAAGACAGTTAAGTTAGATTTCTCTGGAAATTTCTAACTTCATTCATGGTGCATTATGACATGGGTGCCTTGCAGGGAAAAGAGCAAGATTACTTAAGATTTCTGAGCTATAGAAGTAAGAAAAGACAGAGGGAAAAGAGAAAACCAGAACACTGGGCCTAGCTAAGGTCCCTACAGGACGGAAACTGAGACTAAACAACCATAAGTGGGTTGTTTCCCTCTTAGTTGGCAGGAAGAGGCACTGGGCTTGAGCACATCGTGAGCAACCTGAAATGAAGGCAAAGAGGTTCAGTGGCCTCACTGCACAGTGCAGGAAACATGCACAGCCACTAGAATCAAGTCATGGATGTTGCTGTTTGATGGAATCTAACAATCAGCTGATCTTTGACAGCTGAAGTGATTTTCTCAGTGACATAGAATGTAAATGACAGTTCTGAGACTAGAATTGCTGGCTCCTACTTCAGGAGCCTTTCACACTAACCATGGTCTAGCAAGGGACACATCTCTGTCAGACTCTTCAAGATGCCTTGATCTTGTGGTCTTCCTCAACAGATACTAAGGAGGCATACCCTCCCTCAGTTGCAAACAGAGCATCTTTCAATGTAAGTTAACAACAAAACAAAATCCGAAAGAGCCTGTGGGATTTACAATGTGGGTGGGGTGGGAGAATAAAATCCAGAGTACAAAAACTGTAACAAATATTTTTTAAAAGGCATTATGTCATCTGACTATACTTAATCCTTTCATTATTTTACCTTAACCATCTAGAATTTCTCTGAAATTTTTCTAAATACATTATCCTTGAACAATTTACAGCTGCATGGGTTAGTCATAACAGATCTTATGTGAAGAAGAGGATTAAAGGCAACAAAAAATGTACTGTGTAATTAAACCGTTTAACTGATCTCAACACTTTGGAAGTTTAAATTTAAAAAGCTATGTACATTCATTGTTTAATAAGAAAATTTCACAGATGAAACTACATCAATAGAAAATAAATCATAATATCACTTATCACTTTAGTTCCTCATCTGGGTTGTGAATTATTTGAAAAATGTTATATATATTATAATTATATATGATATTGACATGTTATATGTGATATATTGTATATAGAATATATCATGTCAGGCTACTGCTAAAATAATTTTAAATGAGTGTTATCAATTTGAATAAGTTTGTTATTTGTATCTTAAAAATATAAAAGAAAAGCATAGTTTCTATGAAAAAGTAGCTAGCATAAAGACAAACTTCTGTAAATGTTTTCTTTCCCTACTCCCATTTTAACTTATTTTCCAGTGATTTATGGTCAGAGTTGAGTATAAAATCAGGTGTGTAGTGTTAATCGCCTGATACTTACAATCCCAAATGTTTTTAACCTATAAGTGCCAGATTCTTGAAACCGTGGCTGAACCAGAAGCACGGCATACAGGGAGAGTCCTGGAGAATGCCAAGTATGACAGGGAGGCGGGCGCAACGGGATACAACAACTCATAACAAGAAACCCAGCAAAGGAATGAGCTGCCTGCCAGATCATTACAGTCATCACAACTCTTCCAGGCCTTGCATCACCTACTGACATACTTGCTAATAATTCAAAGCAGAGATAACATTATCACAGTATCACTTTATCTTAGGACCACCCAAAATCTCTTGAGAACTGAAATACAAAGTTTTACCTTAGTTATCCCACCTCTATTACAGAAAAAAAAAAGTGAATTAACAATAACGCAAACTGACATTGTCATTTGCAAACTGTGTGGAATTAAGGGAACTGAATATGTTCCCTTAATAGGGGTACACTAGTATTGACCCCTATGACTTGTAGGAAGAACAGCTCTCTAGAAAACTTCTGAGTGACATGAGGGACAGGAAAACATTTTATACTATATTTCTCGGATGACAAGAGCTGAAATGACTTTAAAAAAAATTATTTTCTTCAAGTTTGTTAACTAAATGAAGGTCTGCATCCTTCTTATAAAATACAGGGGCACGATCTTATTCCAGAGCCTCTACAGAGGATAGGCCTGTCCTGAGTCCCATATCGAAACAACTTGTTCATGAATGTTTAGTTATAGATTTCATATTTACACCCAGAAAAGCAGAACAGTATTTCCATGTTACAAAATATGTTGGGTATAATTTATAGTCTAGCATATGCTATATTCTACGCAGGATGAAAGAGAAAATGTCAGATGCTTCTAACATATGTTATTTGCCAGATGATATTCCCTTCCTTACTTAATGAAACTCAGTCATCTAAGACAAAAATCTGGAAGTCCTCCCATTTTCTTGCCTCTCTTTCATCATTCATTTTACGTACATCATAAAGTTCTATTTCCCTCCTTAGCATCTTTAAAAATCTCTCCTCTCTTCTGTATCCTCACTGCTCACAATTACATCGGTTTCTCCTTTTGACCATTGAGGAGTCCCTTAAGCCTTCATCCTGCCTCCTTTCTTTCTCCCATCCCTTTCATCCTCTACAATCTAGCCAGCAGAAAATCTTGAGATCAGTATGATTATTTTATTCTCTTCTGGGTACAGACTTTATAACCTGGTTCTGGCTGACTCAATTTTCATTACAGTGTCCCCACCCTGCATACACTGTATGCTACATACTAAAATATCTACCATCCACCAAAGACACATCCTGTTCTCTCACACTTTGCTATTCTCTCTGTTTGTAATGCCCTCACCTCCATTTTTCATCCTCACTTTCCAACTATAGCTTATCCTTCAAAACTCTGCAGATATCTCTCCTATATAAAATATTTTGTTCCTTTTCTCCTGAATTCACTCCCTTCCCCATGTTCTCCCAAACCCCTATATGCCTTTAATTACCTTAGCATTTAAACCCCTGTCCACTGAGAGCCATGTGAAAGCAGGGTCTACAAACCTATGGGTGGGTCCCCATGGCCCACTGAATGCAGCCTTGAGCAAACACTCTATAATTAACATCTGCAAAACTGAACTGAATAAACCAAGTTCAATGTTTATCAAACCTGTTCTTAAGTAACCTCTACTAGTAGAAACAAAGAAGGATAGACAAAAAATAATTAGGAGACTGACAATCAAGTAATTGAAAGTTCATCTTTTGATATTTTGATACCCATGAACCAATTAATCTGAACTATATACAAAACCCAGAATGTCCATACAGTAAACAGAACTGTGCTAGACAGATGCCTATACAATATACAAATATAAGGTCCTTTTAAGGTAAACATGTCTAATTTATTGACTGTTCTTCTGAAATTATCATTGTTACTAGTAATATGTAACCTAAATCTTAGACCTAAATTCACACAGGATGCCTGAAATAATAATAGCAGGGTGCCTGAAAGCCTAGACCATTTTCTTTAGCCTAGAAGAGTCCAGGGTGGAAGAGGCCAAAAAGAACTCAAATTCATGCCCCAAAATTTAAACCCAGGTGCACTAATCCACAGGAAAGCTATGGTCTACTCCCTTGCTTCAGCTAATCCTTTAATTCAAAATTTCCTGAAGTCTCTGAGATTATCCATTTATCCAATGAGTGTTGTCTGATATGTTTTTTAAATACTGCCAAAAGCAATGGTTTCCAGACTTGTTCCATTATAAATAAGTGGAAATAGAATGGACTTCTTTTTTTTCTCATTAATTTGGTGTTCGGAGTCTTGAATGTCTTTTTAGTACTTTCTCTTATATGCTGGACACAAATTACACACTTGGAGGCATTGCAAAGTTTTAAACTTTTGACTACCTCAACCATTTGCTACTTGTCAATTCCTTCTGCTTTCCTTCCTCACTCAAACCCCTTGAGGTTCTACTTTCCTTCTTTGTTTCAGAAGACAGAATTCATTGAAGGAGACCTCTCATGCGTGTACACTACTGTATGAAAACACTCTAGAAGTTCTTTGCAGCCTGAATGTCCCAAAATATTTTTCAATTTTGTATAATTCATATTTTGTGAAATTTTTAACTAACGCCTGAGAGCATTCATTCATATCAATCAATATTAATAAATATTGATTAAAGCCAGTAATTTTTCCTTTGATGTTCACTACTTCTTTCAGAATTTAATAACTCTTCCCAGAACACATGCTCATACACACAAAAATATTACCTATAATTAATTTCAAGTGCTTCGAGGACCCTCTAGAGTTTAACCACACTATCTAGAACTGCTTCTCAAAGTTTTGACATTCTTTATCCACTTAATGGGTTTTCATTTTCATGCAGAAAAAGAATCCATAACAATATAGAAAAATTAAAGTAGCACCCACTTTGACATTATTGTTAATAATTGTTTTCTTTCTGTGAGACAGTAGCAAAGCATTTAATGTCTCTGTCAGATAATTTGCATGATTGGATAGACATGTACCCAGCAGTAATAGAATAATGGCTTACTAAAAGTATGTTTAAAGTTCCATTAGTTGATAAATGGATGACTATTTCCTTCTCAAATGTTGGAAGGTTGGCTGTCATAACTTGGGATAGGTACAGACTTCTTATCTACTCTCTGGAAAACTATTTGACACTAGAAAACTATTACTTCATATTCTGTAACAACATTTGGATCTACTTCTAAATTATGACCAGCATATGATCTCAATTTATCTTTTAGATGAGTGAAGAAATTTATAAATCCTTGAGCATGTGCCTGTAGCAGAAGCTGTAACACTCACTGTATATGTGCGCCAATTATTCTCGTACATTTCCCAGTCTCCCTGCAGTTAAGTAGAACCATGTGACTAATTTTGGCCAATAAAATAAAGATGCTGTTGGCATACATCTATTCAAAATTGAGGCAATATGAAGCCTGTGTGTGAGTGTCCAGATTCTCTCCTTCTCTGTTATAGTGACTGGGAGGTTGTGCACTTCAGATGAAGCAACTAGAGGATGGAAGAAATTCTTTTTTAAAAAAATGTATTTTATTGATTATGCTATTACAGTTGTCCCATTTTCCTCTCTTTATTCCCCTCTGCCCTGCACACTCTCTCCCACCCATATCCACCCCCCACCCCAGTTCATATCCATGGGTCATACATATAAGTTCTTTGGCTTCTACATTTCTTATACTATTCTTAACCTCCCCCTGTCTATTTTGTACCTACCATTTATGCTACTTATTCCCTATACCCTTTCCCGCATCCCCCCCTGCCAGCTGATAACCCTCCATATGATCTACATTTCGGTGATTCTATTCCTGTTCTAGTTGTTTGCTTAGTTTGCTTTTGTTGTTGTTGTTTTTTAGGTTAGGTTCTTAATAGTTGTAAGTTTGTTGTCATTTTATGGTTTACATTTTTTATCTTTTTCATTTTCTTAAATAAGTCCCTTTAACATTTCATATAATAAGAGCTTTATCAGATTTGATTCCTTGTGGAGCCATCAGTGCCTGACAATGGTTAGAAGTGAGAGTAATAAATAAATCTTTATGATTTTAAGCCACTGAAGTTTCAAGAAAACCATTACACTGAAACACAGCCTTAACTTAGTCTAACAGAGTTATGATTGTAGCTTCTGGAACATTTGCACCCAAGTCCAATCTATTGTAGTGATCTTGATATTTTCAGCCTTCACAAATCATAGCATTTTAAATTATTGAAAATATCTTGCTTTATGTGTGACCACTGGAAATCTTGGACATGTTATATTACTTGTGTCATTTCAAAATCTTTTAAATTTTTCCTCATTTCAAAAAAATTCCGTACCTTTTTCCCTCCAACAACAGGCATGTTTCAATGTGAACAGCAGAATCATTTTGTAGTTGCAACAAGCATCATGATATTGTATGTTGAAAAGAGATGTCTGGTGACCAGATTCTGACTAGATTCTCAGTTTTGTGCTTCTATTATACCACTGAATCAGGATCCTGAGGAAAAATGTTGTCATCAGTAGCTAAACAATATATAGATTGGAGTTTATGTTATAGAACAGAATCTCTGTACTAGAAGTCTAACCAAATATTTTCTTTCCTTCTTGTACACCAGACTTGAGACTAGAAAGTGGCTGGCCATCCAGGCCTCACATTTCTCAAACCCCATGTTATTAAGTGTAACCCTATCACTGAGTTCCAACCCCTAGGGTAGGAATGAAAATACTGAGTGCCACTTACAGGTCTGGCCCATAAAATTCTCTAGCATGGTGCTCCTTCATGCCTTTATCGGCATGCAGAAGGCCCCCAGAGTAACCTTGAAGAGGACACAGTCTCTGTAAGCTTTGGTCCTTCAAGAATTATTCCAACAGGGATACCCCCAATATTTTCACTTATCCAGTACAGCCAGTGATCAAGGAAAATCTATTATAACCTATGACATTAAACATTAAAATATTTGGGTATATTTGTTATAGAAGTTAACTGTTTCTAGCTAGTACAGATAAAATCTCTTCTGTTCAAATGGAAATTGCATTCCTGCTGAATATATAAATAGTGCCCACAGGATAATTGGCTTATACCTTTTCAAGTGTGTATTAAAGAGCGCAATATATATATTAAACTACTTTTTAAAATCATCCTGTACCATGAGTTTCCATTTGAATGAAACAAAAACTCAGAAGTACCACTCTTTCATATAGGCATCAACCTATTTTCAGAAGCAATTCATATTCAGTACATCATGCTTGTCTACTTCATATTCTCACTAGTTTTCTGTTATTACTATTGGCTCAATTTTCTAAATTGTGTCACTTCACACACTATTTCCATGATGATGATGATAATTACACTGTAATTATTTAGTGGTCAGTAGTACTTAGGGCACTAGAAACACAAAGATAGGCAGGTCATCTGGATTTGCTCATAGTCTAGCCCAACAATTCTTAAATCTTTCCACACACACCTAGAAATATTACCGATTTTTATGTGAAGAAAATGCTACTGGTCAAGTGAATTTAGGATGCTACTATATAAGAGCATCAGCTCTGGAGCCAGATTACAGACTCAATCCCATGCAATTCTATGACTTTGAAAAAGCTGTTTAACCTCTCTATTCTTGTTTCTTTATGTGTGGAGATAAAATTTTACTCCTTACTTTATGGACAAAATCAAATTTAAAGTGATTAGCACATTGCTTGATTCATAGAAAGAGCTAAATATAGTTCCGATTGTTTTTCTCTTTTCATTTCTATCTTGAAGACCTGCCACATATGACAGCCTAGTATAGTATCTGAGATATCACACAATAAGCCAAATCAAACATGAGAACACCAACAACAAAGACTCTGCTTACCAGGGTGAAGATGATGACAGATGGATGATTGACAGAGAGAGAGAGAGAGATAGAGTGTGTTCTGGGGGAAGACTATGTTTTTTATCATTACAGTTATTGTGTACATGTATCTGTAGTTATTTGGGAAAGTCTCTATTTTTCTTATCATTACACTTATTAACATTCAACAGCACAATTTTCCATTAATAAAAGTATGCACTAGTCAGTTTAGATATCAGAAGGGCACCTGCTCAACACAGAAACAGTCTTCAAGAAGAAAATGTTTTCTTGGCTAACTATATCTTGGAAGATTCTCCTTTACTTAAAACTATAAGTTAGTTGGGTACTTAGTGAAAATTTAGTTAACAAATCATATTATGTTCATTTCTGCTTCATCAGAGAACTTCCTTCACAGATCGAACTTTCCCTTGCATATTAACCCACACTCCCAACATGACTTTGTCAGGATTGCTCAGATTTGACATTTCTGTCACTTGCACCTCATCTGCTCCTCCCTGATAAGGGCCACTAGAATGCCTTCCTGTTTAAGATACTTTGAGAGTACATTTCATGATGCATATCTCTATACTTTCTAATTTTCTTTTGCAAATTTTCTGGACAAATTGGCAAGACAAATATTTTTATGTCAAGTAATATATTTAAGTCTAGCAGAGTACCGGACCTAGAGTAGACACTCAATAAATTATTGGTTTCTTGCTATTTTTTATCCCCCTCATATACATGTTAATGGACACTATACAGTAATTTCATGATTATAGGAAGTCCATATAAAATAGGTTTGGCTGATTAAAAATTCCAGAGTTCAACATTAGCTGCCTTGATACACCAATATTTTTTATTACTCAATTGAAAAAACAGTTGAAATATATATTTACTTCATTTTAATTTTACTTAAATCATGTTTAACATCTTGTATAATTATTATAAACATTAGTTATTACTGTATAACATTTGCAGGAAATGACTAAAGGACAGAAGTTTGCTCCTGAACTAAAAGAACCTAAATTACTCTTCTATCGTTCTTTTTATTGTTATTGCTTCTTTTGTTGTTATTGTTTGGTTTGGTTTATAAGAGAATTATATGTTTTTTTATTTGTATGTCCTTGTACTCTTTCTAAGATCTTCATTATTTTTAGAGTGCCTGGCCACACCAGTTCCTATTTCCACTTCAATATTATTCTAAATTTTTGTTACCTTAGAAAAGAAATACCCAAGTTATTAAATTTGAGGGTAAAATGTACACGAAATAGGTATGAGTACAAGTCAGAAATATTCCTCCTACGGAGTACTTTGGGTGCATGAAACCTGAGGGTTTTTGTTAATGAATAGATTCCTGTGGAACTTTAGAAAATGATGTTTCTAGAGACACGAATTTGGGGTATTATTATTATTCTACATATAATTGAAACAAAACACTAAAAGGCAGAGACTTGCAAAGATAGAGATATTAAAATGGGAGATATAATATTATATATTTGTTTACATAATGTTATTTTGCAGCTAAAATACTGTGGGTACTAAATCAGGTAAGTTTACTTCTATAATTCAAAAATTTCTTCCGCAAAGTGTTAAGTAACATTATCATTTAGAAATCATGTTCTATTTGTGGAACACAAACCATGAAAATGTGCCTTGAATTTTTTTGAAAAAAATTCTTATTTTAGTTCCTTTTCAGAGAAGTTTTATCAATGAACAAAAGCAGTTTTTCCCTCTAATATGAGTAAATTTTCTAATATAAAGCAGTAGGACATAAAACATAAAATAGATTTACTTTGTAACATTTTGAAATATATTTACATACCAAAATATATGGTAATTAATGTTGATCATAACTATTTGGGTTTGTAAATACATAAAAAACGTAAGTCAATGGAATCAAGCTATTAAAAATGTTACAAAAAGTATGTAACAAACCAAGGGAATACAGTCAATCATTTCTAAGATAGCCAAATTTAAAGTCTGCCTGATTCCAAATTCATTATACCTACCTAGAGGGAACCACACATTGATGTTTCTCTCCCTCTCTTGCTCCCTCTCTTCCCCTCTCTACAAATAAATAAATAAAATCTTTTAAAACAATATTTTCATCAACCTGAGGGAAGAGCTAGTTAATACATATTGACCTATCCCAGGTGTTTTGTGGGCAAAAAATTTTACTTTATCCAAAAGAGCTCAGAGATTTTCTTGAACTAAATTCTCTTCACACTTAGAGACCAGTATTACAAATCGTCTACTTCAAAGCATGACCAAATTGATAAATCACTTGTGATAAGATAATGTTAAGAAAGAGCTTACATTTTCCTTAAAAATTTGTATTTTAATAGCAAAGTGACTGTCTTGAAAAGAATTAGAGACAACCTAAACATAGAGAAATTGTCTTACAATTTTCCTGTGATCAAGTAAATGAGAGAAATTGTTGTCTCCCTCATGATTGTGAGCCAAATAAGTGCATGTATCCTTATTATACCAGATGTGAAAAAGGAAGTTCTATATATAATTCTCCAAGATATATATGAGAATAAACATGTAAGAGATATATCCATATGTAATGATAAATTTGGTACATTATATATGATTAATGGCACATTTCCACAAGTGCAAAAAGCAAGGGCCCCTTAGCCACAAACAAATTGCGATTGTGTTTCACTTTAATTCAATACTTAATTTAATTACCTTCAACTCATTATCAATTTAAAACATATGTAAATATTTCCTGTTATAATTTAATGAAACATCTCTAGATTTATATAATCTTTTGAGTTTTGGTAATCATTCAAGAGAAAATATTTTGCTAAAAAATGATTGTGATTTAGTCCCTCATGCTTCCAATTTCAGAAATGTCACTTTCACTTTATTCATAGCAAAAGGTATCCAGTATTAAGTTTCAAAACTATTGCTTTATTTGGGGAAGGTGGCTTTATAGCAAACAAAAACATGTTGCATTATGCAGTAGATATATCAAAACTTTAGTTATAGCCTTGATTTTAAATATCCATAAGTGAAGGGCTATCATTTTTTTCAATAAGGCAACAAATATAATTCAGTTTTCATGTTGTAGGTTTGCTGAAGTATTGTTCTAGAATAACAGTGTGCAAATACAACATAATACAGATATTGAATATAATGTGCATTATTGTCTATCCTTGTGTAACACTAATATAAACATTTATCAAACCCTATCTCTAGAGCAGGTACAATGTTAAAGGCTAGGAAAACAGACAGATAAACCTCATAATCTTTCTAAGAAGTAGCTGTGTAAGCATCAACATGTAACATGGTACAACTGGTTCTTGTTGTCTTCTCTATAAAGTTGCCAGGAACAGTGAATTAGCAAAGGAAAACAGCTGATTCACAGTATGAATAGTGAATTTTGTGGAAATTTAACTTATCCCACTCTTATTCCCCTTTTTCAGCTCAGAAAAACAATAGTCTGCCTTCCCAGTATTGGCAGGAGAACGGATCTCACTCATATGGAATTGTAATTATTTTGATCTGTGTAGCAGCTCCCTAGAGGATCAACTCAAAACACTTGTCTTTATTTTGCCTAATTTGAAACTGACTCAGCGCCAAGTTGCATCCTGAGGACACTGGTCAAAAACAACTGTAGGCTGATATGTTAGTTGCTGCTGCCTGAGGCCATGGATGATAGCTGGGGCTGTCATCGACTATTATGAACTAGCCAAGAAGCTTTGAAGGAAAAGCTAGGGAATGAGATATGATAGGGGCTTTGAAATGTCTCTAACTTATTCCTGGAAATACAGAAGGCCACACACATGGTTAGGCATATATGCATACTTTGTAAAGACCTGAGAAGATCCTAATCTATCATTTGTTGCTGATCTTGAAGGCCTGTAGAAACAGGAAGTGAAAGCTATGGCAGAGTTTTTAATGGTCTGGTTTACCACTGAAGGTGGGAAGAAACTCCCAACACACAGCCAAACTGCAATGACTAGGAGCTATTTCGTTAGTTTGTTTACTTTTGGCTACAGGTATTTAATGAAATTGTAAAATTACAAACTAACAGAACCAAGACTTCAGAAGAAATTTCAGGAACAACCCACAACAAAGAATACAGAATTTCCCAAATTATTTTAGAAAAGTCACCTAACAACTATAAGAAGTAGCAATAACAATGAAGCTGTAGAAAGGAGAAAATCTGATTTTCCAGGTTTGCAACATTATAATAATCAAAATGTCTGATTTTAAACACAAAATTACAAGGCACTCAAAGAAACAAGAATGTATGGCCCATACACAGGGGAAAAAAAGAAAATTAGTAGAAAGTACCTCAAGAATTTCAGGCATTACTAGACAAAGACTTAAATCAGCTATACAAATATGTTCAGTATACTAAAGGAAATCATGTCTGAAAAACTATAAGAAGTATGAATATGATGTCTTGTCAAGTAGAAAACATCAATAAAAAGATAGATAAAAAATAAAATAAAAATTTAAAAGTTAACAAATATAATAACTAAAATAAAAATTCACTAGAAGGATTTCAGCAGATTTGAGCAGACAAAAGTATTCATGAACTTTATGACAAGTCAATTGAGACTATCAAGTCTGACAAATAGAAAGAAAAAAGAATAAGAAAAAATTAACAGAGCATCAGAAACCTGTGGGACACCAGCAAGTGACAATATACATATCATGGGAGTCCTAGGAGAGGAGAGGGCTAAAAAGCGAAAGCAACATTTTGGGGGAAAAAAACTAAACTTCCAAAAGTTGATGAAACACATTTCTATACACACCGTAAAAGCTCAACAAATTCCAGTTAAGAGAACATCAAAAAGAACCCACAAAGCACATTATAACCAAACTGAAGAAAATTCAAGACAAAGAATTCTGAAAGCAAACAGTAGCAACTAATCACATACAAGTGATGCCCCAATAAGACTAGCAGATGAGCTCACATCAGAAACCATGGAGGCAAAAAGGTGATAGAATTGCCTATTTAAAGTGCTAAGAGAAAATAAATAAATAAATAAATAAATAAATAAATAAATAAATCTTTATTAAAAGGTTTCATTTATTTTCAGAGAGAGGGGAAAGGAAAGAGAAAGACAAAGAGAGAAATATCAATGTATGGTTGCCTCTCACACACCCCCAACTGGGGAACTGGCCTTCAACCCTGGCATGTGCCCTGACTGGGAATTGAACCAGTGACCCTTTGGTTCACAAGCTGCACTCAATCCACTGAGCCACACCAGGAAGGGCATGTAATTTTTTTTAACCTCACCTGTGGAGATTTCATTTCATTACTTTTTAGAGAAACAGGAAGGTAGAGACAGAAACATCAATGCAAGAGAGAGGCTTCAATCAGGTGCCTCCCATACAGGCCCAGACCAGAGATAAGCACTGAGACCACGGATCATACGGGACAGCACTCCAACCAACTGAGCCACATCGGCCAGGGTGACAAAGATATTTAAAAAGTACAATAAAATATCTATACAGCATAAAGTAAAGAAATATTGAGGAAATTGAAGAACAAAAAAGATACAAGACACATTGAAAAACAATATCTAGAATGTGAGCATAGGAGTGGATGAAAAAGTAAAGGGAGAAACTATTACTGGAAATGAAAGGTCAAGGAATGAACAACTTGCAGTAGTAGAATTTTTATCCCCAGGGCTATTAAAGTGACAGAAAGGGTAAGAGGTATCAGGTAGGAGGTGAAGGTCCAGGAGCAAATATCTCTTCTGGATGAGGAAGAATGGCGGGAGGAACAGTAACACAAACAAGGAGGCAGAGAAATTACTGTAGTCACAGAACAATTGACAGGTGCCAAAATTATGGTTCACAGCCATGAAAGAAAGCAGGAATACACAACCCCTGATGCTGGCCAATGAGATGTGAGAGAAAAGAAATATGCTGCTAATGAAAACAATGGGAAAAAAGAGTCCTGTGGGATGGAGTGAAATAGGTTTCAGCTGAGCTAGTAAGTAATAGAGATATACACACACATACACACACACCAGAAATGATCTAGGTCTATTTTCCCCTTTAGCACTATTTCTACAATGTTTCCTTTTCCATGTGCCACAGCGATGATAAGACTTGCGTTCTCCACAACAACCACTAGGTAGATCTTTAAAGAAACACAAAAAGAGTGAACTAACATAGACTCAATTCATTAGTATAGTGTTCTAAGTAACAATTAAGAAAAAACAAAACTCTTTCAAAACAGGCAAAATATTCTCAAGCATACCTATATTAAGATACTAGCTACTGTAATAAAAACAAAACAAAATTATTTAGCAACAAGTAAATATTCCATATTCAAAAGAAAATCATGTAAATTTTAACTGAAAAAGGAAATCTGAACAGCAAAATAGTTCGGTAGGCTGAATAATCATGCAGAGAAAACTGCAGTTTGCTAAGTGAAGACATTCATTCACTAAAGATGCTTAAAATTGTGTGCTATTATTAACTTTCAAAGAGCTGATCTACCAAAATGAGCTTATAAAGCTAAGATTGTACAAAAGATCAGAATATTCAAATGAGAGGTCTCTGCTGCACAGTTTGTGTCCGGAAGCATTACTTTCGTCTGCTTCAGTTCATTCCTGCCAGCTCCTAATGCAAATAACATCACATCAGAAAGGAGAGTTATTTGTTTTCCTAATGATTTTTTTAAATTCCAGAACAATCCCCATATTTTAATGTGCTCTATTCACATTTTGAAACAGTCACCTTCCCATTCTGTGAATTTCATCACCTTAGTGAATGGTTAAATCACAAACCAAGCAAACGGCATTTAATGTATATGTAACACTGGACTAGTTTCTTAACTTCCCTGCAACTCAGTTTCCCCATATGTAAAATGCAAAAGAAATATTATATATCTCATAAGATTGTGGTAAAGTTAAACAATTTAATGCACATAATGTATGTTATAAAGTATTCAGCACACATCAAGCATCAAATAAATGTTAGCTGATGTTGCTTAATAGACAAATGTTTATTTTCTATTTTAGCTTAATGAAAGTAATAAATGCACATGGCTAAAAACAACATTTTTAACAACATTCTTTTCTTTATCCAGACTAATTTCCCAAAAGTAACATGTAGGCCAATGATAAAAGCCCAAGACTTGGTGAAGTTATGTGGTAACTTGCATGTTTTTATCTGATAGAGAATATAACCAATTTTGGTTGGGTTGAAAGATAATTCTAAATGATACAATTTATTGTCCTGTAGGCCATCGAGCAATTTGTATCTAACTCAGCAATCTTATCCTAACATTACTTTCTTAAATTGCATCACTATATTTAGTAGCTGAGATGCTCCCTGAACTGAATTTTACTAGCATCTTACTAATTCCCTCTTTAATTAATGAGCTGAATAAAATATATGACACATCTTCATTTTATAACTGCATGAGTCATTTTACCTTTTTGAAAATTATGCTTGAACATAGCTAATCTTAACTGTTTCCTGCTGGGAGTACTCAGTTTATATAAAAAATTATTTCCAGTCTTACTTCTGAATTTATCAGATTTAGGAATCTAAGGACTAATTTTTTTATCTAAGGACTTCCTGCTATTACTGATGAGGATTCACTCTCTTTAGGCCCAGAGCTTTTAACATATTTCTGATTGATAGTTTAGTTACTCTCTGACTTACACTTACGATATTTAATAAAATAAATTTAATTTTTTCAACTTAGAACAGTATCATTTAATTATTTTACAAGATGTGACTATAAATACCATGCCCTGCTTTTCAGATCTTTATCTCTTTTCACCTGTCTGTATTTTCTCATTTTCTTTAATGAACAACAGTTTGAATAGGATACATATAGGGAAATGTTTTTATTCCTCATGCTGCCGTTCTCTGAGATCTTTTTATGTGCAGTTTAATGCCTTACATTATTGGGGGGGTATTTCTTGTACTCATTATCTCTTACACTGCTGGGGCCCCAATGTCACGGACAGTGCAATACTGTCCTATAGCCATGGATGCTCTGTCTGTTTTTAATGTGTTTCCTCTTTTTGCTTCCACTTCAATAACTTCTGTTGACCTATCTTCAAGTTCATTGAATTTTTTCCATCTGCTATGTTAACTTTGCTAACAAAGCTATAATAGAATTCTTGTTCTCTGATATCCTGTTTTTGAAATTTCTATCACATCTATTTGACTCTTGGTATAGTTTTCATGTCTCTGCTGAAATTCTCCATCTGTTCATGAATTCACATTTCCTACTAAATTATTTAATATATTTTTCAGTTGTTTTAAATTCCCTAAGAATTGACTCATCTGGGTCATCTCCAGGTCTAGTTCTTTTATTGTTTATCTCTCAAAAATTTGTATGGTTTTTTTTTAAACATTTGTGTCTGTGCACGTCAATATTTTTACTGTATGCAGTTCATGGTGTATAGAGAAGTAGAGGCTGAGTTAGATAATATTTGCGCAGGAACATGTCTCTTCTTCTGTCTTCTTCTGTGGTATTCACTGTAATTCTAAAGTATAAACTTGTTGACCTTGACTATCATTTCTGTAAATGAAATTTAATTTGTGGAATCACTTCATTCAGAATTAAAACTATTTTATTTTTCTAAATAATCCTTCATGCTATTACTATTTTACTTTTTTTTTATCTGAATGGAATTGCTAGAACTGATCAAATATTTCCCCTTCTTAAGTTACTTTATATAAATTTAAGTTTGTTTATGTTTTCAGATGAAAATAAGTCATCAGCAATATACACTTGGTCAATATTTCCATCCAGACACTACATAGAAAATGCTCACCAAGTATAGTTCAATTCCAATATAATTTCATCTTGTATATAAATTAATAGTTCTGGGAAGATGAAATCAATTTGGCAGTGTTCCCCTTTTGGAGTAAGTCATAAAAAATCTTAGTCTAATATTTCTTTTTAAAATATTTTATTGCTCTATCCAAAAGGATACAAATATTTTTATAATAGATCTATAATATCCATGTTAATGGGAAAAAAATCAAACATAAAGATACTGTAAATCATTTAGAAACTGATTAGAACTTAAGACAGTTTGCTCTAATTTGGTAATCATTGATACTCTGAATTAACAGAAATAAAAAATTGTTTAAAATATCTCAGATTCATGCAATTTTCACTCCATGACACTACAAAAATTAAGTTGAATAGCCTTCAAAAAGTTATCTACATAAATATAAAATCAATAAATAAACCAGTTTGGTTGCAAGATAAAAGACAGAAGATCCAGTTGAGTTTCTAGTAAACAAATAATGTTTCAGTATAAGTATGGGCTAAATATTACATGGACCATGTATTTCACATAGTAGAAAAATGATTCATTGAGAATTAAACCATACAATATAAAAGGGAATATATGCAAAAAAGCTGGAGTAAGACGAGTTGACCTTTAACCATAAATACATAGGATGATTCATCGGCTTCTCTGATGCTCAATTTTTCTCATCCATAAAATCGGGTTAATAATATGCTCCAAATATTGATATATATGTTGTATGTATGTATGTGTGTGTGTGTGTGTGTGTGTGTGTGTGTGTGTGGAGAGTGAGAGAGACACACTTCCAAATTCTCTCTACTAAGAAACTGATGCAATCCTAAGTCAAAGAAATGGAAAATGATACAGTCATTCTGGAAACCAGTTTGGAGGTTTCTCAAACACTTAAATATACAAAATATACACCAACCAAGAGACCAGCTATCTCACTCCTACATATTTACCCCAGAGGAATAAAAATTTATGTTCCCTCAAAATTTGTATATGAAGATTTATAGCAACTTTATTCATAATCACCACAATCTGGAAACAAATGTTCTTCAAAGAGTGAATAAAACAACAAATTACACTAAATCAACACAATTTCCCAGCTTAATACTGAGCATTAAAAAGGCTGAACTACAGATACACTATCTTCATAGACAATGTTCATGAACTGAAAGAGTTCATATTATTAAGATGTCAATTTTCCTCAGATTAATCTATAGATTCAAATCAATCTCAAACAAAATCCCAGCAAGTATTGTTATAAATATTCATAAGCTAAATTTAACATTAATTTAGAAATACAAAGCATAAACACCCAAAACAATTTTGGAAGAGAACAAAATTGGAAGACGTATGATATCTGATATACCTATCATAATCACGACAGTGTGGTGCTAACCCATGGAAGATGTATAGATTAACGAAACAGAATAGAAAGGAAAAACAGACCCGTACACATAGGATCAGTTGATTTTCAACAAAGGAATTCAATTTATTTAAAGAAGATAATCTTAACAATAAATGGTGCTGTAAAATCTATAATCAGCCCATATGGAAAAAACAGTAGCAACCCTTACCTCCCACAGTTCACAAAAATGAGCACACAATCAATCACTCAGCTAAACCTAAAGCTAAAACGGTAACCATAGAAGAAAATCTTTGTGATGTTTGGAGAGGCAATGATTTCTTAAATTAGTCACCAAAAGTTCTAATAAGAAAAAACCAAAATTCATAAATTGGGGTTTTTTTTAGTTAAAAACTTCTTCACAATAAGAGCAAACTGTAGACTTGGAGAAAATATTATATGTATATGTGTGTGTGTATATGTAAGCATGTGTATACACACACACACACACACACATATATATGAAGCACCAGTAACCAGAATATAAAACTTTTAAAACTCATTAATAAGACAATGCAGAAAAAATGGACAACAAATTTTAACAGGTATTTCACAAAAGAAAATATGCAAATGTTTAATAGGTACATGATAAAATCATCAACATCATTAGTCATCAGGGAAATGTAAATTTAACCATAATAATATAGCACTATACACTTAATCCAAAAGGCAAAATTATAAAGACTGAAGACTGGCAAGCATTGACAAGGATGTGGACCTACAAGAACTCTCATACACTGCCACGTTACCAGTTGGAATATAAAGTGGTACTGCCACACTGGAAAACCATTGCTGAGAATGTAACCAAACTACTCCATGACATCACTGCCTCGGCATCTAGTTTATGTGGCCAAGCAGCCTTTGAGGCCCTTCAACTGACTCTAACCCTTCCCTCAATGCATGCTGTAGATACCAGCCCACAGAGGCACGACTACATTTAAGTTCCTGATATGACTGCCCCAAAGGCCCTCGGTGATTACAGTTCCCCCTAGCCCCATTTTCCAGGACCTTGTCCTTATGTGCTCCTTAGATAAAACCCCAAAAGTTTACCAAAGCCCCCTTCTTTTTGGTTGATTTACCCAGCCTCATACTGGGAACCCCAAAGCACTCTACCCATGAATCCTAATAAAAGCATGTACCCCAGGTCCTGCCACATTCTTTGCCTGCACCCCTGTGACACCTTGAGGCATGCCATGTACTTCCTCTAGGACCTGTGAGTAATAAACTCCTCTATTTCAATTCCCTGTGGTCTTTTCTTAAATCATCTGCCACCCCAGGGCTCTACTTAACAAATGTTAACCTAACACAGTCACAACAACCAAGGGTGAGATTTTTTACATGATATTAAATATTAATTTATGATACACATACAGGCTAGGACTATTTAGTTTTCTTAGGAATTACTCAAAAGATATAAAGACATATGTCCACACAAAGATGTGTACTCAAATATTCAAGGCAGCTTTGTTTATAATAGACCAAAACTGGAAACACCCCAAATGTCCATTGAGGCATAAATGGAATACATGCTTTCAGTAGAAAAATATGAGGCTAACGTGCACACTGCCTAGATATGCCTAAATAGAGCCTGACCACAAAGTAGCAAATTTATTGGGTGAATCTGAGGAAGAAAAATTTCACCACTTCTGAATAAAGTCTGTCAGCAATGGACTTTGCAGTGAAATGGCACTTATCAACCCAAATAAAAGTATTAATAACAGCCTGAGGCTCACCATTTTATGTCAAACAAAATACCTCATGGGAATGTCTAATGTACACAACAAATTATGGCAATGAGTAATAAAAAATGCTATAAATTATGATTAATAAGGGTTTATGTGAAGGCAGTAATGCTGGTTAGTAAAATTCATGGATGTTCAGGAATAGGAAAAGAAAGTGATCTGATCTAATATATATTTTTATGAAAAATTGGCCATCATGAATCTGATCATGCAAATTGACGTTTCCTTGTTAATTCTCAAGCATTCTTATTCAATGTCAGTGTTCATTAACGTAGCATGACATCACAGAAAGATAAAAAGAGGTGTTTTGAGTTTTGTTAACAATACAATTGTTTACTCTTTTGAACAATTATGATTTGTTCTTTCCCCAAGAAATACCCATATAATTTTCACTTACACAAAACCTTTACTATATAGCATACATTTTCTGACACTATTTTTTTACTAATTTATTTTCATACACACACACACATGCACACATGCACACATGCACACGAGTAATTGCTGGGGAAGTGCTGTGTTCCCAGAAATGGCAAATGAAAGAAGAGAATCCAAGTAAACTAAGTTATTCTATTTCTCTGAACTATCAAATTTATCAGTCTATGCCTGTTCACCAGAGTCATGATAAACTAGTTCATCTAACATCAGTCTATTAAACAATTTCTCCACTAAGGTAAGTTTGCCAGGCATAACCCAGCATGATGTGTTAAATGAGGAAAGGAAAAGCTGATTCAGAAGTAGTTGGTAGTGTAAACACAGTCAAGCAACACTTACAGTCTCTCTGCCCTCACAGTCATGGTGATTAATGAAGGAGGTAACTAAAAATAACTGCACAACACACGGTAAGAAGCATAGCAACAGCACCTGATTTTTTGTGATGCTTTTTGTGGCTGCTAACCTGCATAAGGAATAAGGAAAAAACTGATGCAACTTTAAAAAAGTGAGGAAGTGTTTGTAAAAATCTAGATGTTAAAGAGTAACACAATAAGCATAGATGGCTTGCCCCGAGCTACTGGCTAAGATTTTTAAATTCCAGGAGCTTAGAAATCCAGCCAAAGGATGTAGCCTTTCTTCAGAGCCTGGGACAGGATCCTGCAGCCACTCCAAACACAGCATGCACCACAGGACCAACGTGCAGAATCACATCTTGGCACCACACCATTGTGTGAAATGTTACAAATTTGACACAGCAGCCAAGAAAAATATGAAATTAAATGAGATGCATAAAAACAAGCTTGTGCAAGCATGAGAACAGCTTTTGTAAAAATTGGTCTCTTACACCATAACCTGTTCAGGCCAAAAAAGGAATCTAACCGTTGGAAGCTGGTTTCATAGTGAGCACAATCTCAAAGACAGCCCTACTCATTAATTACCTACTTGTTGCCTCCTTTCTCATGTACTTCCCTGCTCTTATTTGGCAGGAGATAAGGACATTCGATTGTCAGGATGATCTTATATTTTGGAGGGTTAGTGGTGGGGGTGAGAAAAGATCTTAATGGCATTTTTCTCTTTGTGATTTAGAAAAACCTTGGTACTTCAAACAAAGATCGAAATAAATGGAACTATTGCTTGCATGCTTATTACTGGTTATATAAATACTCGATTTTTATGAGCAGATTTACTGTACACAGTTGGACGTATGGGTACCCCGCCAAAGTGCAGATGGGGGCTGAGATCTTCCTCCAGGATAAAGAGTCCCCTCCTTCTAATTTGCCTGTCCCTGTGTGGTGCCTCTTTGTAATTTGTCTGCAGTGGAGAGGGGATGTCTTTTACTAAGTCACAAATGTAGTGTTGTGCAAGCAAGGATCCTAAATATGCAGAGAAACTAATAAGAGAATTATAATTATAATATAAACAATATCAAGGGGAACTAACCATAATAAGGGCTAAAGAAATAAAAAAGGGAACTGAAAGTTGTTGGTAAAGTTTTTACAGAAGATCCAGAAGGCTGGACCTTGAAGGAAGTACAAGACCAGGTATCTGAAGAGAAGGTAACAGGTATCATGGGCACTGGAGTTGAATGGGAACACAGTCAGCACATCCCCAAGAGCTACTTCTTTCATTTAAATTTGTGTGACATTAGAGCTGTGCTCAGTAACTGAGAAGAAGCATTTTTCTACGCACCTTTTATCAGTACAGGACACATTTTAATCTTTTTAAGAAAGATATCCCCAAAGAGAGGAAGAATATTTATTTGCTCAACAGAGAATATATTTCCACTCTGAATTTTGCCTCACAATAGTATAGCTCAGGGTATTATAAAAATAAAAAATTGTCAAAGAAAAAAGCAGATCGACTGGTTGCTTTTTGAAAAAGCACTTATTCAATTGAATGGTCATATGTATATATTCTAAGAAAAAAAGGTTAAGTAAGATAATCACAAAGTACTGAGGAAAAGATAAAAGATGTAGGCCATGAAGATATACAATGTATCAATGTGAATGACATTTAATGTGAGGAAACTGGGGGAAATTCCTTTTTCTTCTTCTATACCTAGATGCATTGGTTTAGAATAACTTTTTTCTCTTTTTTTAATTGTATTTTTTCATTACTATTTATCCCTTCTGACCTCCCACAATTCTCACACAATCCTCACAATGTTGTCCATGTCCACGTCCACGAGTCCTTTCTCCTCTTTGCTCCATCACTACACACCCTAACACCCCTGCCCCCAGAGCTGTCAGCCTATGATCTATGAATCTATTTTGCTTGTTAGTTCAGTTTGTCCATAACTTTTAAATGATACATCTCACAACAATGACAGAAGTCTTTCATGTTTCCATCCACTTTAATACTTGACGCTGTGATTACCCCACCATCTGAGTTCACCCATACGAGGAACCTCATTCACCTTCTTCCATGCCTTTAACCTTTTAATTATCATTACCCCCTCCCTTTCTTTTCCATGTCTGTATGTCCTGCTTGTACTTCACTCCATTTTCTCCCTCACTAATGTTGTCCTGAACCACTCTGTAACAACCAACATTGTTATAATCCAACCTAGTACAAACTTATGTCTTTTATGCCCATATATGTATAGAAATGAAGGCAACCATTTTTGTGCTCACTGGATTCTTTCTTAATAAACCTGCACATCAAAAGTACTAAAGTATAGCCAAATTGGAACAGATACAAAGGAAGCAACTGGGATGGAAAGAACAATATAAATGCAGCCTCTTGAGGGAGAGAAGGGCTCCTCTGGGGTCACCCACATACTGTTTCTCTGCTTACACCACCACTCCTTCAGGACACCTCCCACTCAGCCGGGTTTCCCACCGGTTATTCTCCAACCTGCTGTCATCCCCTCTGCAAAGACTGCTTTCTGGGCTCTCATAGTCCTTTTAACTAACTGTTAAGGTACTTATCATGATTCCTTGGGGGGAAAGGATCATGTCCATGCCCCCACATGCATAAAAACATGAAAGAAAGAGGAGGGAGGGAGAAGGGGGACAAAAGGAAGAGTGAGGAAGGAAAGAATGACAAAGTAAAGATGAAGAAAACAGTGTTTAATTCTGAAGAAGATAAGCTGTTAAAAATAAAATAGCTTAATTAAGACATTTGAAAGAGTTTCATGTAGGAGAGAAGCCTTATTTTTATGGTTGAAAGAGCAGAAGAGTGACCAATAGTAAGAGGACCCAGAGAAGCAGTTTTTGACTCACGGCGTAAGAAAGAACAGAAATAAGGTAAAATACTATGTTCTTTTCTCTGGGCATTTTAACATTGATACTGGGAAATTACTTTAAAGAGACACTGACATCTGTCAGAAGAGAAGTGGGGTTGTGGGGCTATGTGAAAAAGATGAAGGCATTAAGCAAAAAACACTGAAAAAAATCATAGACACAGACAACAGTATGATAATTACCACAGGGAAAGAGGGTGGGGGAGGATAACGGTGATGGAAGGAGACTTGACTTGTGGTGGTGAACACACAATACAGAACTGTACACCTGAAACCTGTATGATTTTATTAACCAGTCACCCCAATAAATTGAATTAAAAAAGAAAAACAATGATGTGAGATCCATACAGTAGATAATAGTTGGTGCAGAATAATATTGAAGACATTCTCAAGCTTGGAATATATTCTTTTGTTGAATTTCAACATCTTCAGGAGAGGCAGAATATTGCTTAACATTATATTTCTCTCTCTCTCTCTCTCCCCTCCCTCCTTCCCTCTCTCCCCCCTCCTTCCTTTCCTTCCCACTCTCTGTTATTCAGCTCTGTCCAGAGGGTAGTATTTTCAGCAAATATTTATTTTACAAATCTGCATTGGTCTTCTGAAAGAACAAAAAGCATTTCATGAAATCCTTATGGTAAGCTATCACATTACACAGATTGACATCTGAAAACACTTTTTAAAAGGACAAGGCAATGAGACATACCAGAAGTAAATATTTTTGTGTCTACTGTACATGAGAGAAAAAGAAATTCAAAGTGTATGAACCATATTTATCAAAAAATTGCCTGAGATCAGCAAACAAAAGTTATGATCAGACTACATACAAACAATGGTAATTTCTAAAAATAATCATTACACATTTGTATCTTTTTTTTAGCTTGTAGATATAGCTAGATTGTTTTATGTTGATCAAAAGTTGAACAACTTTTTCCCAATATTTGAAATTTGGCAAAACTTAAAGTGAATTTTTCCACTACTTATTAAGCCCATATGAATTTCAAGGATTATTTATGAGAATGGTTTGATTTACTTGGAAGGTTTCTAGTAATGGATTTGTTTATAGAAGCATGCAAATGCCTAGAAAATGTACGCAATTAAACAAATTTTTCAGATAAATTTTTCCATCAGAAGGAACATTAATCTGAAATTATCCAAAGAACTGGGATTCTAATCCCTCTCTGGCCACATTTCCTTAGCAGTTCAGCCATTTCCTGGTACTCGCTCCATGCCAGGGACTTCACAAGTGTACCAGCGAAAACCTGGCTGAGTTTGTTCCCTAAGAAATTTATTTTTTGATTGAGAAAAGACTAATCAGAAACTGGACTGGGCTTGCTGTAGCACCCTGTGAAGTTGATGGCTGATGTCCCAGATGGTCTTACTTAAGGCTAAATAATCTAGATTTTAAGAAAAGAAACTGATATTCAACTTCTGTGGGAACTGGGTACTATATTATTGATGCCACAGGATCACACTGGAAGTCTCACCAAAAAAAAAGAGGAAAAAAGGGAGATAAAAATCCAATATTTTGTATAAGATCTTAAAACTATGTTTTCCAACATAACAGTGGCAGAGAGTTCAAAATCATTAGTATACTTTATTAAAAATAACCTGAGGACATGTAACTATACATAATTGCTCATTTCCACAAGCTTCTGAATATAAAGGAGACATAAATATACTCCTTGATTATAGTGTAGGAAAATGGTTGTACATAATTTTATGGATAAATGCAAACAAATGTTGAGTAGCTTTTAAAAAGACATTTCTTTTACATGAAATCTGTATTACTGCATTTTGCCATGATGTGAGCCCATGATTTCAGTCCAAACTTTCAGGAAAAAAAAAATTTGTCTTAATGTTTTAATTCAATTTTAATTTATTCATATTTAGATACTTGTTTCTTTGCATTTTAAAGGAATATTAGCATTTATTTTTGAACATATGGTACAAGAAATTTTATGTAATAAATAATTACAAAACACATGAACAGATACAAAGTATTTCAGGTACTGTCCATGTATAATGTGCATCCTTATTTTTCTCTCAAAAATTTGGACAAAAAAGTGTGCATTATACACAACAAAATATGATAAATTGATTATTTAACTTTCAATAAAAACCATCTTTAAATTTTTAAATAATTTTTGGAAGCTAATTTAACCAAAGAGTGTGCTCCAAATATGTTTTTACCATCTCCCTCGTCCCCCCAATTTTAAACATGTTAGGGTATTTTGTTCACTTGGGGAGCACATGGCAGCTGCCCAGAGCTCTATTGCCCCATGCACTGAATTGGCTGCAGACTCCAAGGGAGCAGCTTTCAATAACACAATTTGTAGGAGTTACTATGCAGAGCAGTCACCACTTAATATGCAGAAAGCTTGGTAGAGTAAGACGAGGACCAGGAAGTTGCAAATTTTTTTTTAAATCAAAAGATGATATTTATGATTTTGAATATTTCAGTTCCAAGGATTTTATTTGATTTTTTAAACCACTAAGCCACTAGCCCCCACATGTTTTCTTTTTCCAACTCCAAATCTTATAGGATTCTCCTGAAAGCATAATCTTTAAAACATGAGTAATATTTTAGAACTAAATCTGATTCAGTGACCACGGGATCAGACCCATTCCCTTCTCCACATGTAATATAATAATACCACTTATCCTGTATGAGAAAAAAATGGGAAAGCAAATAAAACGCCTTTTCTACCTTCAAGTTACATACAACATAAAAAGGAAAGATCTTGAAAGTTTACTCAACAATGTTTTTAGCCTACAAAGTATTTCAATGGTATGACAACTCCTCTGCTGCATTTATATCTACCACAGTCTGCTGAGAGCTAGGTTGATGACAAGGAATGAAATCAAGGAAACAGTATATAAGCTATTGCCACTATTGCCTTGCTTTGACTAAACCTGGCATTCTAAGATAAGGATGATGTCTGGGGCAAGATTTGAGTCTTTGTTTTATTCCTTCCCTCATAACCTTCTCACCTGTTTTGTGCATGACATCCTGACTCTACCCACTTTACTTCTCCTTTCCTTACTGCCATGAGATGGTAAGTTTCTTGAATCTCCCCAAGTGGCCCCGCCCCATGGCTTGTACATAAGTACTTAGTGATGCTTCTTGAATTATAAAGCTTGCTCTAATAAAAACAAAACCATAAAATATTATAAAAAGAGCAAAAGAAAACTTTCAGAATAATATTGATTTTAACTATATCCCTATCAGAAATTAAGGTATTTTGTACTTAACTTCCTACAATGTCATGTGCACAGTGAGCTCACTAAGTGTTGAATTTCTACTGGTCAGATGATGAGTGTGTAGGGGCATTAAAAAAAATAGGAAATAGAGAGAGAAGAACTTTGAACACCTTGATTTAAAAATTATCCCTAAGAAAATAAAAAAAAGATAAAATGTATTTTTACTTCACCACACACAGCTGCTGAGCAAAAACCATTTTCTTTCTCCTGCTCTGCTGGTCACCTCCCTTCCTCCATGATAATCTGAAACTTGTAGCTATTCAATTCACCTGCCTCACTTGCCAGTAGGCAAGGTGTGAGGAGTTCCACAGAGAGGCTCTTGACGACAATATTCACTCCCTAATGAAAAGACCAAGACCCCTGAAGATGGTAGTGTCACCGCATCCCTTCCTTTGCCTTTCTGTGGGTCCTGTCCTCAAACAGCAGGAGGCATCTTGCAACCATAGAAAAATATACCAAGGACCAAAAACCAACAAACACCCAGAGCCCAGCAAAGAGCAAGGACTAAAGGAGCCATGGACTCCCAGTTCTAGACTTCTGAAGTGAGATGATGTAAAACCCCATTGTTTAAATGACATTTATCTCATTATTCTGTACTGTGGGTGAGGTGGGTGCTCTGCCAAACACTTGATATACATCACCTCACTTTATTCTGAAAACATCCTGTAGGAGAGGCCTTCACCTGTTTCAATGGAAAATAAAATTAGGTCTCAAGGGGTATAGTTCTCTCCCAATGTCATACTCAATGGCAAGCTCAAGATTCAAAACTACAACTGCCTGAGACTGAACATCCTATTTAACTATATTTTAACACAATAATCTGCTCTTCTTATTGTTTCTCAATATGAAAAGGAAAGTTGTTCAAGCAACTATTTCAACATAATTGAGCCTTACTTCAGAAAGATGGCATATGAGAGTAATGTAGGTGAAAGGTCTTGGGGTATGCCTAAAAATCAGCACTTGACATAACGAAGAGTTTGTTGATTTTACACCCTATAACCTGGGCAAGTAACATAATCCCCAAGAAAGTCAATTTCACCTCAACTCTAGGACTATGCATTTCTAACGTTCAACAAGACAGTTTCATAGAGGGCACTCAGTAAATATCCATGTATGGACAAGTAACAGAATGAATGCTGACAACTGGAATAAGTGAGGAAGGAGACACATGAGGATCAGGTCAAATTAGTTGTTTTCCACAGGAGGCTCAAGTAGCAAGTAGTATGTCAAGTGCTTCCTGAAGGAAGGAAAAAAAGGGAGAGGGAGAGGGGTAGGGAAGAAAGAAGGAACATAAGAGAACCTCCTGCCATAATTTAATCGCAGCCACATCTGAAGATTGTAGTGCTGGTCTAGGTCCCTCACATTACTCTCATGGATTTTTAGGGTCCCTACAATCACATAGATGAGGACACATCTTGTTCTTCACTCCTACAGTGTCTGCCAGTGGTTCTCCTGATCTTGGCTTCTGATCCTTCTGATCCTTTATGGCCGGAAACTTGACCCCTGTATCTGAGCCTCCTTGATGCCATCTGGCTCTATGAAAGTTTCCACACATGGCAGTTATTTCGGTCACTGACCTACCTGCTAAGGCATATATTAATTTTCCAAGTCTTGCATTTCTGTCCTGACATTAGTATGTACTACTACTGCCCTCTTCATCATTCTCCTTGGATTACTCTCTCCTGAGAGTTTCTTCTGTACCTGAACCCAAAATATTTTAAGGTGTTTTATCTCACTCCCATTTGCTATGTCTGAATGTTGTGTCCTCCCAAATTCACCTGTTGGAACCCTAATGCCCAATGAGATAATGTTAGAAGGCGGAGCTTTGGAGAGATTGTTAAGTCATGAGGCTGGAGCCCTTGTAAATGAGGTTAGTGCCCTTATAACAAGAGATCCCACACGGTTCCCTAGTCTCTTCCACCATGCAAGGAGAGAATGAGAAGTATGTAACCTAGAAGAGGACCCTCACCAACCATGCTGGCACTGATCTTGGACTTACTGCCTCCAGACTTCTGAGCAGTTAATTTCTACTACTTGTACGCCACTCAGTTTGTGGTATTTTTTATAGCAACCTGAACACACTAGGACATGATTCATTGCATTCAAGGCACTGCTTAAACGTTAATTAAAGTACACTAATGCAGTGGTTCCCAGAGTGTGGTCCCTGGACCAGCAGAACAAACATCACTTGAAAACTGGTTAGGAATGCACATTCTTAAGCTTTCCCCCAGACCTACTGAATCAAACTCTCGGAATGGGTCTCAGCAATTCGTATTCTAATAAGCCCTCCAGTCAGTCTCATGATTGCTAAAAAGTTTGAGAACAACTGCATAAATTATATAATCAGATACTTATCTTGAAAGAAATATCACTTTTGTTTAAATACAGAAACTATGAGAAATACTTTCAATAAATCATTGCAATGGGCAGATAATAGACTGTTATTTGAAAGAAAAGACTGAGTCGAAAATTAAGATGCAGATAGTTTTTCTAGGAAATAATAGCAGGAAGAAAGGGTGAAGGGGTATCAGGGTCACTGTTATCAGAAGCAGAAATTCAGTTTTGCCAGGGATTCTCAGGTAGCTACAGAAAAAGAAATATTTCATCCGAAGTGTGGGAGTGTGGAACAACACTTACACACTGATTCCAGTTCCCCTTTATTTGAGGGTTTCCCAAGGATTAGCAACACCCTTGCACTATGAGTTACATGCACCTGCATGCAACTGAAGACAGCAGCTTTGTCTGGAGAAAACCCTGCAGCAGAATGGAAGGATTCATGGCAGACCCCTGAGGCAGGATGCTCCCTATGCACAGATCTGTCCACCATGGCTTATGTTCACATTCCACATGGGCTGGGAGGATGGAACAGGAAGCACCAAATACCTGTCTTACATTTCCTGTCACAAAATTACACTGAAGTGCTTTTAGGGTTTCAAAATGACAGATCTTAATCCTGGGAGAGAAAAGATTGCTAAATTGCTTTCCTTGTTTGTTTTTTAACTCACAGTAATTTCATTTTTACTTTAGTTATACTTGAAGTGACTGATGATAGGTACACTTTAAGAACAATTATTATTTCCTACTTGAGTCATGTGTTATAACTGGCCACAGTTACGTAGCACATGTTTCACCAACTTTACAACCAGACAAACTTAAATGGGAGTCAGGTCTGAAAACATAGCTTAGTAATTCTGGATAGTTACAAAACATGATTAATAAGTCTGCTAATTAAAAGATTTTTTCCCACTGCTTCAGAAACTCAGTTTATTCCCAAACCAAATAGAGACTTTAGGCACTTTAGATCAAATGAATCATTTCATAGTTTCCCTTTATTTAAAATTTTCCCATTAAAAGGAAGATTGATATTTCTGGTTCTTCCTTTCCTTTCTCAAAGAGGAGGGTTATAGTATATTGCATTCAAAGTAGACATATCTCTATGATTTAAATAATAGAATTTACTGACACAGCAATCATGTCCAATCATGTAATCCATAAATTCAGCTCTCCTGCCTCTTTATCTCTAAACTCCACACCCTAAATGCCAGAGCCTGCTGATTGTCCCCCAGTGTTTCTTTTCCCCTTCCTCCAAAAGAACCCCGATTTTTAGCCATGCATTTGACAGATCAGAATAAAGTCTACTTATCCCAGCCTCCCTTGCAATCATACCCTCCTAGGTACAATCATGTGACTAAATATGATCAATGAAATGTCAGTGAAAAGATCATGTGACAGCTTCTGGCAGTGTTTCTTAAAATCCAGCCTGAACATGCACTTTGTCCCTGTTTTTTCATCCCTTCCTCCTTTCTGCTAACTTATATAGCTGTGAAGATTTAGCAATCATTTGATGCTTTAGATATTCTGGGGCAGGGGTTAGCAAACTACAGCCCTTGGGACAAATTTGGCCAGCTGCCTGATTCTATATAGCTGACAAGCAAAGAATGGATTTTACATTTTTAGATACTGAAAACCAAAAGAATAGTATTTCATGACAAATGAAAATCATTTGAAATTCAAATGTTAGTGTTCCTAAAAATAATGTATTAGAACACAGCCACATTCATTAGCTTACTTACTGTCTATGGCTGCTTTTGCATTACAATGGCAGAGTTGAATACTTGCAACAGAGATCATATGGCCCTAAATAGTTAGTATCTGGACCTTAACAGAAAAAAGCTGTAGACTTCTAACCTTGTCAATGGAGGCCTAGCTAGGCAAAACAATAAGTACAAAAAATGTCAGGAGCAGAAACTGGGGTCCTTCAGGACTCTATTTAGTGAAGCTGCCACGTAAACCTGAACTGAGTACCTCCAGACCTTCCTGTGAAAGTAAAATAAACTCCTGGTTTTTTTAGCCACTGTTACATAATGTAATAAACTGAATATTGGGCCCAATTCCTCACCCCTCCCTGAATCCCACCTGCCATGTGTCTTTACAGTTTCTCACACAATAGGCAGAGTATACTTCCTCAATCTTGACCTTTGGCCTTGGCCAACTGGATGTTAGCAGCCCATACACAAGCAGAGGCTTGCAATGTATTTGTTCAGTTTAGCTTTTCCCATTGTGTTACTGCCATTATCATGAGGGGAAATTGGCCTAGTAGCCCATCGGTCCCTGAAGAATGAGAAAAAGATTGATCAGAAGCTCATCTTCAAATCTGCAGTTGAAGCAGAACTACTTCAGCGGACCATCAGTTTTAGTTGAAATGACCCCACCTGACCTGTGAATATGATAATAAATGCTGCATGCAACTGGGTTTTATTTATTTATTTTTAGAGGAGAATGGAGGAAGAAGTAGAGGAAGAGAAACATCAATGTGTGGTTGCTTCTCATGTGCCCCCTCCTAGGGACCTGGCCCACATCCTAGGCATGTGCCCTAACTGGGAATCAAACTGGCAACCCTTTGGTTCTCAGGTTCATGCTCAATCCACTGAGCTACACCAGCCAGGGCACAACTGAGTTTTGAGTGGTTTATTTTGCAGCAACAATTGACTAATACAAATAGTAAGTCTCTGTTTCTCTGTTTTTAGTCTCTGTTTCTTGCAGTCAAAGTTCAATCTACGTTGTTTTTCCTGGCAATTATCCCAAACTGAGAAGAGAGGCAATTGCACACTTTCAGGAGAGGTGTCACACTATGGAATAGCAGACTTCAATGATAACAACACAGAACCTCAGCTCTATCATATAACATTGGTGTAATCATAGACATGTTTTCTAACCTCTCCGAGACTAAGTTCTTTACCTGAAACATGGCAAGTATTCTATCTACATTCCGTTGTTCTCTCAAAATTTAATAGATAATGTAGACAAAACACTTGCTAGATAATACAATTATAAATATTAACATTTAATGAGGGTTCTCATGTGCCTGCCACTGGGCCCAAACAATCATCTGAGGAACATTCTGCTTTTATCTCCACATTGCATATGAGGAAACCAAGGCTTAGTGGGTTTATGTAACTCATCCACAGGTACCTAGTTAGAAGATGGCAGAGCTGGGGCTCAACCCCTAGGAGTCTCACTCCAGAATTTACAATCTTACCTTCCAGCATTTACTATCTTCATCCTCTTTCCTTTCTTATATTCCTTGTATTCCTGGTAGTCTCATTAATACTTACTTTCAGGACAGTCATGTATCTGATAAGCTAAATGCACCAACTAAATGTTTACACTGAAAGCAGAGTCAATTACCACATGTTTATTTTAAGAGCAGACCAGGCAGCACTCAGGTACACCCTCGAACTTGTGGCATCCTGGTGAATGTTTAACCACTAACTCACCTTCCCACCCTGAACCTTTTGTAGCAGTTGTAGATTTCCAGGATGCAATTGTCACCAGGGCTGATTTCAAACTACCAACTGAGGAAACACTGATCACAGCTTGGGAAGAAATGTGCATGATGGGCTGTCAGGAGTCTTTATGCCACACCACTGCCCCCACACCAACCACATGAAAGAAGAGTCAAAAGAAAGATTGTAAACTCAATTTGCCTTCAGATGACAGAGGCAGGAAGAAGTCTGAGTGGTTAAAAATTTGCACATACAAATGACTTAAGAGCCCAGACAATTAATATTACTGTAATGCAGGGCAAAAGTGTTAACAGAGTAAAATGGTGGGGCCAGTGATGACCTAAATAGATAGTGTAGACTACTGCAAAAAAGTATTGAAAGTCAGGTTTGTTTAAAATATGAGCTGACTTTACACATTTGCACACACACAAATCCAAGTACTGGAATAACGTGTGAGACACCTGTTTTCAAGTTTTGTTCTATGACTCAAAAATTAGTAATAGGCTATGTGTTTGAGAACTGTGTGAGAATTAATTACCCAGGAATCTCCAAAATAAATTTTGTGCATGTAGCCTTTATCATGTTCCTATGAAACAGTATTATCTTCACTGTAACAAAACAAACACTAAGTGACAAAATTCTATTGATGTCTTCATTGCCTGTTATCCTTGATTAACCCAGTCTAGCAAGCCAAATGTCTGCTTTGAATTTCAAGCCGTATTTCTTTGTAGATTCTATACGCCTCGTGAACACAAAGGTGCCCTGCTTGAAAATGTTAATCTCCAAAGCAGCATTAGTTACTAAGCTACCAACTCTATTTCCATGGTTTTAAAAAAATACCTCAGACAGAGATTTGGAATGAAGATACCCAAAATCTGGGACCAATCAAGAAATCACTCCCTAAAAATCTTGTTAGCTCCATTAAGTGTTTCCATCTAAAAATGAGTCTTACTTTAGAACAATTCCAAATCCTCTGAATTAAGTTTCCATTTTCCTTTTCACTGTTCCAGCACTTCTTTTCATATATGCCTCTGTTTTTTCCAACTTGGCAGATGTTTTAAAACTTTAATGAGTAAATTCAAGTTCTTATATTAATTCACAAGGATAGGATTATACCCATCTCTTTTGGCCAGTGAATTACCAGTGTAAATTAAATCACCAGGCAACCACAGTCCACATTCTTGTAAAAATAACCAAAATTCATCATGTATCAATAATCAAACTACATGTTTAAACTGTCTAAACATTTCATAATTTTTTTGAAATTTGCTGTTGCCAGTCTTCATAATCTACATAAACACATGGGGTTATGCCAAGGAATACAAACTTGAACGGTCAGCTGTTCGAGTCTCATCAAAGCCCACCCGAAGGAAAGTAGTGGTTATGGCATATGGTTTGAAGTACATGCAGGCACCCGTTCCTGTAAATCAAGGACTTCCACCTTGTGTTCTAGAATTCTACAGCTGGGTTTTCAGAACAAGGCCAAGCCAAGGTGGCAGATTTCAGAGTCTCATACTACCACATAAATCAAGCAACTTCAGCTTTATTTATTGTGGTTCTGCCAAAGATTTCATTTGAAAAGGAAGGTTTCTGATGTTTAAAAAATCTGAAAACTATACTTTAATAATGCTATATTTTATACTTAATCCTGAGCATAAGAAACCTTTGGGATTACACTACACCATATTGATTCCAGGACGGTAATGATCTTGACTACTGTTGTTAAGAAACACACTAAAAAACTCTACTATAAAACCTTTAGTGTGATTGCTTAGTAGTTCCTGAAGTCTCTGCACGCTGTGTACCTGATGCCCTCATACACAGCAATAGTTGAAAAAAGTTAGAGTTAAGTTGGATTAGCAAAACCTTAACTATGATATTGAAGAAAATATATCTAATCATATATGCCTTTTTACTTCTACCTTGTAGAGATTTGGAATGAAATCCATGTCACAGAAATAACCAGTTTATGCAGACAACTTTCTGACTTCAGTTCTTGTTTCCATTTTTGTCTTCAAATATTAATTTATATTTTCACAAGACTAACATGTTTTATTTTTTTTACTATTTATCATTTGTTGTATTATTTCAAATATATGCTTGATTATATGAAGGTCTGTCTGGAAAGAGTCCAGCCATTGTTAATATAAAGAGAAAGGTTTGGGAGACATCATATAACCCAGCTGCCAAGGAGAGTGAACTGTATGCACACGCATGAACAAGGATGACTTCACTGTACTAGTCAGTGGGGATGGTAGACAGCTTTAAGTAAGTATATGTACAGTGTATCTGTCACATTCAAAATGAGCAAATAGAGCAATGAATCGGCATCAAATTATGCATTAAGCTTGAACATTCCTCTGTGGAAACTATTTGGGTGAATCAGAAGCTGCAGCTTTTGGCAACTGGTGATTGGCAGCTTCATCGTGACAATGCACACACTCATGCATCATGTCTCATGCAGAGTGTTTTGGTGAAACATCAAATCACCCAGGTGACTCAGTGCCCCTACAGCCCACATTTGATGCCCTGACACTTCTGGCTTTTCTGAAAACTAAAATCATCTTTGAAAGGGAAGAAATATCAGACCATCAGTGCAATTCAGGAAAATACAACAGGGCAGTTGATGGAGATTGGAACTATGTGAGGTCTCAAAGTGCCTACTTGGAAAAGGACTGAGCTGAGGCACAAATGTTCTATATACAATGTTTCTTATATCTAGTATCCTCTTCAATAAATGTCTCAAGATGGAGACATAGGTAGACATATTTTACCTCCTCACACAACCATAAGAAGGATCACAACTAATCCCAAAACAAAAAACAACAATAACTGCCAGTAAATTGAACTGCATGAAAGTCCAAAATCTAAAAATTTAAAGAAGAAATATTCATCCAGACATGTAGGAGAGGTGAAGACAGGGAGCCAGGACAGAGAGAATCCAGTGTGGCAGAGACAAAGCAGCAGCAGAGGCAGCAACGGTGGCAACAGACAGTCCCACATTCACATGTGGCAGATAAAAACCAGGAGAGACACCTGGGGAGTAAGCAATCCCACCCCCAGGCCAGACCACACACAGGGTTCCACTGCTAGAAAATAAAGCCTCATAACTTCTGGTTGTAAAAACCAGTGGGGGTTGGGATGGTGGAAGAAACTGCCAGTTTAAGGGCCCCCAAAGTCCTAGAACATATGCAAACCTACCCACTCTGGGAACCACCACCAGGGCAACAGCTAGAATTGCATACAGGAATTGGGTGAAGTGACTGGAAACAGAGGACTGCCAAATAAGCAGCACTATTCCCTTTCCAACCCCTCCCCCACATTTAGCACTGCAAAGTGATGAAGTGAGTTTCCCCGCCCTGGCAAATACCTAAGTCTCTGTCCCTTATAAGTAACAGATGTGCCAGGAGAGGGAATCAAAGCATCTCTACCTAAAACATAGAAACAAACACAGGGAGGCTGTAAAATTGAGGAGACAAAGAAATATGTCCCAAATGAGAGAATAGATCAAAACTCCAGAAAAATAATGAAGCAAAACAGAGACAGCCAACCTATCAGATGCAAAATTTAAAAAACTGGTGATAAGGGTGCTCACAAAACTCAGTGAGTATGGCAAATGCATAAGAGAAAATGAAGTCTACACTAAGTGAAATAAAGAAAAATCCACAGGGAACCAACACTGAAGTGAAGGAAGCTGGGATTCAAATCAATGATTTGGAACATGAAGAAAAGATAAATACTCAACCAGAACAGAATGAAGAAACAAGAACTCAAAAAATGAGGAGAGTATAAGAAGACTCTGGGATGTCTCTAAAAGTGCCAACTTTTGAATCATAGGGATGCTAAGAGGAGAAGAGAAAGAGCAAGAAATTGGGAATCTGTTTGAAAAAAATCAATGAAAGAAAACTTCCCTAATTTGGTGAAGGAAATATACATACAAGTCCAGGAAGCTCAGAGGGTCCCAAACAAGTTGGACCCAAAGAGGACCACACCAAAACACATCATAATTAAAATGCCAAAGGTTAAAGATAAAGAGAGAATTTTAGAAACAGCAAGAGAAAAAGCAAAGATTACCTACATGAGAGTTCCTACAAGACTATCAGCTAATTTCTCAAAAGAAACTTTGCAGGCAAGAATGGACTGGCAAAAAGTATTCAAAGTCATGAAAAGGAAGGACCTACAACCTAGATTACTTTATCCAGCAAAGCTATCATGTAGAATGCAAAGGCAGAAAAGTGCTTCCCAGACATGGTAAGCTAAGGGAATTCATCATCACCAAGCCATTATTGCATGAAATGTTAAAGGCACATATTTAAGAAAATAAACATCAAAACTATGAACATTAAAATGACAACAAACTTACAACTATCAACAACTGATTCTAAAAAACAAAAACAAACTCAGCAAACAGCTAGAACAAGAACAGAATCACAGACATAAAGATCATTGGGAGGGTTATCAGTTGGGAGGAGGAGGGGTAGAATGAGAGAAAAGGTACAGAGATTAAGAAACATAAGGGGAGGAGGGAAGATGGCAGCATGGTGGCAGGGAGCAGATTCCACTTCCCTCTACACACGAGAGAAAAATGTAGCCAATCTACAGAGGAACAGAGCAAACAGCCAACAGTACCACAGCATATATGAAAATAGGAGATCAAAAATTGTAGCAGACAGTGAAAAACCAGACAGCAAGGAGAGTGTTTCAGGATAGTAAGGGCCCAGAGATTAGCGCTGGAAACAGGGAGGCTGCAGCCCCAGGCCCAGCACTCGCCATATCTCACACAAGCTCTTGGGAGAGAGCCAGGTCAACTGCTCCCTCCCCAGCCAAACAAGGATTGAGCAGCACAGGGGGAAGCCTGGTTGCTTGAAGGCACAGAGAGGGTAGTGAGGACGGAGTGGCAAACACACAGTGCACCCACACATAGCCCAGGGAAGAGTGTGTGCCTGAGCCCGTGCAACCAAGGGCAGCCTGGCCATGCACCCATGCCCACAATCTGGGGAGAGTGTGCTTTGTGGAAAGCTCGTGCACCACAGGCGCCCTGGAGCCCACACCCACACCAATAAACCTGAGGGAAGCACAAAGCTCCCTAGGAGTCCCAGAGCCCACAACCATGAACCCGGGAAAGCACGCTTAGGAGGGCCTGGACCCCACGCCCAGGGCCCTACAGAGAGGCACTAGACTGGCTCTAGGGAGAGTGAGAGACTGAGTGCAGAGCAGGAAGGGAGAAAAGCGAAACCAAGGGCCCCTCAGCCCTCTGCAACCAGCAAGACCAGAAAAACTGGTTTGGCCAGTTTTAAACCAACAAGACGATTCTTTTTGTTTGTTTGTTGGATTTTGGTTTTTTAAGTAATTTTTTATTTTTTAATTTTTATTATTTTTATCTCTCAATTCCTTTAGCTTCTCTTTCCTTCTTTCTAGTTTTATTCCTTCTTCCTTTCCTTCCAATTTTTTCTCTTCTTCCTTCCTTCTTCTGCATTTTTTCTTTTTCTTTTTTCTTTTTAAATAGCCATAAGTGAGACAAAAAAACAAAAACAAAAACAGGATCTGTGAAAAGACCAGAGTTGGACCCAAAAAGCAGGCATGCCAACAGCTGAGACAGTGAGACAAATTTCATTTTGCTATTACAGAAAACCTGCAAGTTATTGCATATTTGTATTATTATTTTTTCATTATTCTTACATCTTTTATTTTAATAGTATTTTTGTATTCCTCTTCTTTCTGTATAGTCTTCTTTGCTTGGCTGGTTATACTGTATCATTTCACAGGTTTCCCCTGTTATCTCATTCATAGTGTATTGCTAATTTACTGTCCTTCACTTCCTTTGTGTTCCATTAGCACACTACTCAAGGTTCTACACTCCCTATTC
>PVIA01006159.1:0-101871 GCA_004024845.1 Tonatia bakeri
TTGGAACGCACTCTGAGCTCCGTTTGTAAACGCTGCAGGGCGGACTGCACAGGCTGGTGCCCCAGCTACAGTCCCTGGGCTCTGTCACCTCTCCCTCCTTCTCTCCGCCCCTCTCCTGATCCGACCGGGTTGTTTCTCACCTGAGCTACTGGGACAGCCTGAGTGCCGTCTGTGCTCCGCAGTCACCCAGAGCCCCATCACCACTACTCTGGGTCCCCGGAGGACCTGGGCCTTGGAGCCAGCCCGCCTGGGTCCGGTCCAGTTCACCAGGCCAAGGGATCCAGTGTGATGTCGCAGAAGTGTCCTGACCTCTCTGGATTCAGTTTCCACATCGGTAAAATGGGAATAAAAATTACAGTACTCACTTCCTCAAGTTGTCATAAAGATTAAGTTAGTACATAGATAAACTTCTCAGACCAATTCCTGACAGGAAAGAAGCACTATACATTTATCACTACTCTGTGTATGAACATTATTCTGTTATTAAATAAAGTCCAGCTCCTTTTAAAAGTATTCCAGGCCCCCACCCCTGGGCCCACCCTACCTCCAGCCTGACCTTCAGCACCTCACTCCCACACCGGCGTCTGCCTCACTAGCTTATTCATCCCTGCTTTCCTGCCTCCTGGCCTTTGCTTACCCTTTGTTGCCTGGGATGCCCTTACCCTCAGAGCTGGCTATGGAAATTCTGTGAATTCTTGAAGTCCAGCTCATAGGCAAACTTATTCTTGACCCTTTACTGATGCCCCGACTTGGAATTAAATCACTTTTTACATGTAACAATGGCGCCTTATATGACAGGCTGCACTTGTGGCCTCTGTCTTTCTTCTCCCTCCCCTAAAAAACCCCTGTTGTACAGGAAACTGTGAGTTCCTAAAGGCTGGGCTCTTGTCTTGCTCATGGATTGAAACACCTTCAATATTTTAAATTTATATTTTATGACCTTGCATGTAGCAAAGTGCCTGGTGTAGAGGAAGTTTTGCTAAAGTTTGTTGATGAGAACTGTTAAATGTGTATAGACCGCTCATGTCTATTCTAAGCTGAAACAGACACTCAGTAATTATCTTGAGACTATAAATAGGGTGTGAAATTGGACACTCAGGACAAAATACTCTCTCTGAGATCCGAGTGGTCTGGCCTGGGTGTCCACACTGATGAACTGGTGTCCCAGTCTGAGACAGCCACTGCTCCGTGTGTATCTGTGCAGACCTTTCTGGCTGCAAGTTGTAGAAAAGCTGATTCAAACAGATGTAAACAATGGAGGAAAACTGGGGCCATGTGAAAACGAGGTAGAAAGATCCGGGCAGGCCTGCTCCAGTGCTCAACAGTGTCACCAAAGACCCAGTTTCATCCTGTGTGTCCCATCTGTCTTCCACGTGTGGTTCCGAAGCCTAAGGCTGGCTTCCCTGTGGCCACAAGACGCCTGCCAGCAGCTTCTGGGGAGTATACAATCCCTCATGCCCACTCAGAGGTCCACCATGCTGCACGGCCTCACAATACACCATTAACGGAACTGAGTTAACCATAATACCCACAGCACCTAGACAACTCTGAGCACCCAATTCTGATGGAAGGGTGGGGGTTCCAGACCACCAAGCAACTCCTGGACACCAGCTGGGTGTCCTACAATTCAACCTAAGTCTGGCTCTACCTGCCCAGAGACAGCATCAGATCCCACAGGTGAAGGGCCCAGTCTCACGAGACCGACCCTCTCCCCTTCAGACACTAGCCACCAGTCCAGGTCTCCCTGTGCTCTGACTGACTGGCTATATAGACGGGAGGTTCCAAGGAGCCCCTTCTTCCTTGGGTTTGATTAATTTACTAGAGCAGCCCACAGAACTCAGAAAAACACATGACTTACCAGACTACCGGTTCATTATAAAAGGGTGTGTCCCTCAGGAGCAGCCGGATGAGCAGACACACAGGACAAGGTGTGGGAAAAGGGCACGGAGCCCTCATGTTCTGTCCAAGCTCCTCACTGTCACCAAATTTCCACATTCAACAACCTGGCTGTTCTCAGAGCCTTGTCCTTTCAGGTTTTCACTAAGGCTTCATTACACAGCCATGATTGACTAGATCACTGGCCATTGAGGAATGATTCAACCTCCAATCCCTCTTCCCAGAGCTCAGGGAGGTGGGACAGAAAGTTCCAATCCTCAAAGCATGTGGTTGGTTCTCCTGGCAATCAGACCCCAACCGTGGGAGCTTTCGAAAACCCACCCTATTAACACAACAAAAGACACCTTCATTGCTCTTAGCTTTAAGGAAATTCCAAGAGTTTTAGAAACTCTGTGCAGAAGACCAAATATGTATTTCTTATCATACATCACAACATCGCAGTGCCGCCTGAATTTGTGCAACGCAATGGTTCTGTCATCAGAAGGAGGGAACTTTGCCAGGTGGCTTCCACAGATGAAAGAGGAAACTTCTTCCCAGTAGCCTTCAGGAAATGTTCTGTTGTACTTAAGAACCCTGTCCTCTCTGCCAGTCAGAGCTGGAGAGTGGGACCACTGGACTGGTCACGTCAGGTTGCCTGTTTGGGAGACCCTGCATTATCATCAAAAAGGAAAGATGGCCAATGACTGAGCTAGTGGAGGGCAGGGAACAGAGTGTCTGTTCCAGCCAACTGATGACATAAACACACACACACACTCATATATACATGTATATATGCATGTATTTAACGTAAGTATACAGATGTAGTAAAACTGTAACTTTCACTTATGCAACAACTATCTGTCTATGTGCTCAAACATTACTACTCAGTCTCTGCCCTCTAGGAGCTAACTGTCCCTTCTCTTTCCCTCCTCTCCTCACTACCAAATGACAGTGGTGGAACACTTCTCCCACCCTAGACACAGTCTTTTCAGAATCTATGCTTCTACTGTGCACTTTTGCTTCGCCGTTGAGGTGGCTCATGGGACCAACACGTGGTTAGAGATCGAGGTGCTGTCAGGAAGGTATGCCTGCAGCCCAGTGGGCATACACGGGTGGTCGAGGTCATGCGAGCCCTGGAGAAGGGATGGCTCAGGCTCACCAGAGGTCCCCAATGACCTCAGAGTGGCCCTGGGACAAAGGTTGATTTCCAGGACTAAATGTACCCAGAGCTATTCTGGTCATTCTACCTATATCACTGCTCAGCCAGGAAGACATATTTGACCACTTTTTAAAAGAATGATGTATCTATATTGGACCCCGTACATTTTGAGACCCAACTAAAACAGTGATTTTCTCATGTGTAGTGACATTTCTGACCTCCAACAAAGTCCGTATTTCCAGTTTTATTGGAATTAAATCTATCAGATGAAACTGGGGAGACCAGAAGTCTGGGCTCTGTCATTTATTAGTTATTTTACTCTGAACTAGTCACCTCACCTCTTCAGGCTTCAACTTCATTAATCAACAACAGGATGCAGAAAATATTTATTGGGTGCCTGTTACGGGCCAGATTCCATGCTAGATGTACAGGATATAACCAAAAAGGCAAGGGGAGGCCCAGGGAATGTCAACCTCTCTCCTGCTTGAAAGACTGTAGGCCTTGGAGACGGCAAGTATATGTCCCCAGGCTCTACAGCAGCTACTCATCAGCAATGGGGTGTGATGAGCCAAGGAGCCCATCCTCCCCGTCACAACCCACCCTCCCCTCTTCTCGGTGCTGGGATGCATGACCAGGGTATAAACTGTACTCTGCCAGGTCCTGCAGACCTCTGGCTTTCAGTAATTCATCACTTAGTTTATAGATTAGGAGGTTATAAATATCCTATCCAAAATAAGTCATATATTCTCCTTTCCTCAAAGTATATTCCCAGAAGAACAGGTGTGTTTTATCTCCTTTCATATAAACATCAGAGCCTGACCCTTCAAGTTCATTAGAAAAAGAACCCACTGGTGGGTGGTAAAATTCCTTTGGAACTCTCTGGCTGTTCAGGGAGCGGTTCGCAGGGTGATCGGTGATCATCTGGACAGCAAGAGAAATTAATCACATTGGAAGTGTGTCTGCTGCTATAAACCAACCAAAGCTAGTGCTGCCTGCGGCTGTGAGGCACAGGGGAAGGAGGAATGGAATCAGAGCCTGAGAACTGGGGTTTGGTTAAGTCTCAGCTCAGCCAGCTTACCAGAGAGACCTTGACTATGTCCTTAACCTCTCTGAGACTTGATTTCGTCCACAAAATGGGCATGCCTACTTCTAGGACTGGAGATGAAGATTACAGGAGATGATGTGTGTGAAATGTATTCTGCCACTGTTATCGTTCTCTGCATTTCAGGATTTAAAGTAGTGTTTCTCTCAGAATAAAGAAGAGAAGGATGCTCCAGAAGGCAACGAGGCATCAGCTGGAATGCCAGTTTTAACACTGGGTAGGGCTGTGACAACATACGGCTCACCCATGCTATTTTATAGAAACTAGAGCCCAGGAAGTAGAGGGATTCACCCAGGAGAACAACATTTGATGCCATTAGGGGAAAAAAATAAATAAAAAAAATAGGGGTTCATCATCTCACATAATAAGAAGTCTACAGAATGGACTATTTTTTTAGAAACTCAACCTTGTCAAGACTCAGACCTTCCCGTCATGTTGGCAAGATGGTTGCCACAGTCCCAAATATCACATGCACACAGGACAACACCAAAAGGAGGAAGGGTGTATGTGTGCACGCACACGAGTGTGAGTTGGGGAGTGTAAGGGAGGAAACTCCCCTCGAGGATTGTTCCTTTCCCACGAGCCCACAGATGTGTCCCCAGTGGACTTCCTCTCACATCCCGTTAGTCAGAACTGAGTTAAGTGTCCACCTCTAAACCAATTTCTGAGAGAAAGAATGGGTATTACTATTATATGGTTAGATGATTCATGATTTTTGCCCTGGGGCCACCTTTCTGAGCATGTTGCTGACACACAGCTAAATAAAATGAGTTTCCACCACTAAAGAAAAAGTGGGAAGAAGCCATAGAGCGAGCAGCCAACAGGGTTCGCCATTCTGTCAAGTAGTCCCATTCTGCCCAGCATTTGTTAGAGGCGGTGGTGCACTGGATAACGGGTGGCTCTTGTCATACGAAGAAATGACTCCATGATATCTGTGGTCGACTTTTTATATACAGGCTACTTCTTCAAGGCTTATGATTTTTTGCAACACACATAAATAGTTCCATCTATTCTCCAAATATAAGGAAGTGCGAGATTAAACTCTAACAAGTTGATTCTTAAATAAGAATGCTAGCTTCACACCAGTCAGAATGGCCATATCATTAATAAATCAACAAACAACAAGTGCTGTGAGCTTGCAGAGAAAAGGAACTCTAGGGCACTGTTGGTGGGAATGCAGATTGGTGCAGCCACAGTGGGAAACAGTATGGGATTTCCTCAGAAAACTAAAGATGGAACTGACTTTTGATCCAGCAATCCCACTGCTGGGATTATACCCTAAGAATCCTGAATCACCGATTCAAGAGAACCTATGCACCCCAGTGTTTGTAGCAGCAATACCCAAGTGTTGGAAACAGCCTAAGTGCCCATCAGTAAATGAGTGGATCAAAAAACTGTGGAGCATTTACGCAGTGGAATACTACGCAGCAGAAAGAAAGAAGGGGTTCATACCCTTCGCAACAACATGGATGGAACTGGAGAGTATTATGCTAAGTGAAATAAGCCAGGTGGTGAAAGAAAATTACCATAAAATTTCACCTATAAGTGGAACCTAATGAATGAAACAAACACATGAGCAAAATAGAACCAGAGACATGTAAATAAGGAACAAACTGATAGTGACCAGAGGGGAGGAGGGAGAGAGATAACAGGGAAAGATGGGGAAGGGTCGTCAAGGTGCATGTCTAAAGGACCCATGGTAATGAATGACAGGGTGGAAATTGACAGAGGGAGCGGGGGAGGGGGGCATGTGGGGAGAGCAAGGGAGAGCAACTGGAGAAAAATTGGGACAACTGTAATTGAACAACAGTAAAAAATAAAAATAAAAAATAAAAGAATGTTAGCTTCATTATTTATTCACTGATTCCAACATTTTTTAATTTCCTACTATGTACCAGGAACATTCTTTGGTGTGACTTGTACATGGTACTGAGATAAATGTTCAACTATATGGAAAAAGCACAGTAAATAAATACCTAAACTACAAAAGAATTAGATATTTTTAAAACCATATTTATGAAAACTTGAGGTCAGTAAGACTTATTATAAAGGAAAGGAATAAAGTTATAAAACAAGATTTTCAGTTGCGGAAACCGGGGCACTGGATATGATAACCTCCCCGGGTTAAAAATTTCTGCATAAATTTCTATGCATCAAGAAATGTTAAAAGAAAAAACTAGAAAAAAATTTAGAATATATTTGAGAGGACTTGATTCTTTAATACACAAAAAGCTTTATAAATTAATAAGAAAAAGAAGAAACCCAGAAATGGTCAATGGACATGAGTATACAAGCTACAAGGTTGGAAATACAAACGGTCAATAAATAGATTTAACATGTGCAACCTCACTAGTAGAGTGCAAAAAGTCGAGTGTTTAAGCAATATGAGACCATTTAACTTATTAAATTGGCCGGTGATATTAACAAGTGCCGACGTGAGCACGTAGGAAATGAGCATTTGCACATATTGCTGGTGGGAGCATGAACTGGTTCAGATATTTGGGAATGCAACTTGATGACATGCAACAAAACTTTTAATAAGGGATGTACATTTGATCCAGCAATTCTACTGCTACTCATTTTCTTAAAGCAATAAACAAGGGTCTGTGCAAAGGTGTTCAGAGTCCGGCTGCTCACCACTGCTACTCACAACGGCACTGAAACCCAGGCTACGGATTCCAGACACCACATTTAACTGTAAATTGAGGTGAACTGAGTTGTGAAGCCTACTGAAAGTTTGTGTAGCGTAAAGTCTTTTTAAAAAGAAAGTCTTTAAATTGTTTAAGCCCTGTTTACTTTTGTTTTAAAGTGAAAGTCTCTTTGATAACCTCCATGATACTTTTGTAGAAAAGAATAACCAAAAAAAACACATATTAAGATAAAATTATCTGCACCTTCAAATTTTTAAAAAATGTTTTTAAAATTATATTTCAAATTAGATCATCTAGTGAAAATGAACCTTAAAAGATGACACTAAAATTGTTAAGAGATGAATCTACAGGTTCCACAAATTTAAAGAGAAAAATAAAAAGGCTTATAAATTGAAGCCATGAATGAATTTAAATGATGGGGAAAGCAAAGCTTAGGGCCAGTAGCTATAGTAGCAGAACGTATTATGTTTCAGATTTCCTAAATTGTTTCACAATTATTACTATTTAACATTTACTTAATATTTGATGATTAAAACTATACAATTTTAAACTGCTCATATTTAAACTTGGAGTTTTTATGTTACTTAAGAACTGACTAATTAATGAAGACAATTTTTAAAAGAATCCAAATTTTACTGAACAGTTCCTGAGACTTCCTCAGCATATGTCACAGGTGCTCCACAAACAGGTAGCCCTGACAGCAGCTCCCACCCACTGAGGGCTCACCGCATGCCTGGTATGGTTTCCCACTCTGCACGCACTAACTCATGGAAACCTCACAGCATGACCATGAGGCAGCCCCGCTGTCGTCCCCATTTCACAGATGAGGAAACCAGGGCACTGGATGTGATAACCTCCCCGGGTGCACACTGCAGTGCATGGCAGGGTGGGGGTTTGACCCCAGATGTTCTTGCTCCTGAGTCCATGAAGGGCCAGTGCCCCGACTGCCTACATCAGAGGGGCACCTGGCTGCGGAAGGCCACGTGACTCCACAGAAGAGAAGGAGGAGGTGTACTTAGTTTTTCCAAATGGGTTCAGCAGGCGACTAGCTTATCTGGGGAAGGCTGGGGAAAATACAGCCTCCCTGAGGCAGAATCAACACCCTGAGGTGGAGCCAGGGAACTGCTTTTCCGCATCCCAGGTTGTGGAATAATAGCGATTGGCCAAGCCCTGAGCTAACTGCCTGATCCGACCGACCGGCCTCTTGGAATTCTCACACAACCGGCACATGGTTGGTACTCCTACATGCTTCCTGTTTGGGGATGAGTAAACAGAGGCTTTGGAGAGGTTGGGTAATGTGTCCAAGGTCACACAGCCCATGGACAGTCCAATCAGGACTCACTGGGGCTCCAGACCTTGAACTCTCACTGCCAGGCCATGCTGCCCAAGGGCAGGCTTCGGGCAGACAGTGCTCCTTGTTGGTGCCACCCAAGGGCTTGGCCTGGCTTCCAGGAAACGAGGCCGGCTCTCAGGAGTGCAGTGTTCACCACTCAGAGGCTCTCCAGGCTGAGGGACCAGGCGAGAGTACACAGGGCGCAGTCCAGGTCCGGGCCCCAGGAGCCATGCGGAGGACAGCATCTCACAGAGGCAGGCTACAGATGCCATGCGAGGCTGACATGTGGGAGCGTGTGGCCTGCCTGGACCGAGCCACTGTCGGGGTAGGGCCTGAAATCTGCCATGTCTGACAACCTCAGGGCCTGAGAAGAATAGTAGACCCTCTAAGGTGTCCTGGACCCCCAACACTCACACAATTCAAAATAAAAAACAAAACTAAACAATACATTTAACTCACCAAAGCTCTAATTTTTTCTCATCATCATGACTTGGATATTAAAGTGGCACCTTGGTGCTTGTCATTTTTTCACTCCGATGAGAACTGTGCAAGCACCAAGTCCAGAAACATTTTTCTTCGTCAAGCTGTGATGAGTGCCAGGTTTGACGAGTTCTGAAGCCGACAAGTACCGAGGCACCACTGTATTTTGAAATACCAAATGCCAAGTTCTTTTCAACTGCCCTAAACTTGGACTTTGTTTGCACGAAGGAATTGGCTTTAATTATTGCGCAGGTCCCATTCAGCTACATTTTTGCCGTCAATTAAAGTTTCCTTCTTGGTAAATTATGGCCAATGTATTTATTAGGAAGGGGGGAATTTTCTGCCTGAATTTACACCAAGGTGTCAATATCACAAATATCAGAATAACAAGGCAGAGGTGAGATAGATTCTTCTGCCATCACACACACACACACACACACACACACACACACACTCACACACACATGCACACACTCGAAAGAGTGGCTCTGAGAACCAAGAATGTGAAACAGACATTAGAGAATGAAGAAAAGAGAATGTCGTAAGGAAATTTTTACAGAGAATTGTTTTCCGAACTCTCATTCCCTCCAACTTCCCAACAGGGTTAGGGAGTACCTCGTGAGGGGTCTTTTCTGGATCCCCTTCTCTGAGCCCAATGTCCCTGCCAAGGGGCTGTGGGAGCCTGTGCAGAGTCACCACAGGAAGCTGGTGGCCTCCAGGGGAGGAAGCTGGAGATCAGAGGCAGCTGCTGTGGAATGAGGGAGGCAGCACAGGCCGAGTCAGAACAGAGGTTGGGCCCTGTGGGTCCAGACTGCTGAGGGAGAGACACCCACAGGGACTCTCAAGGATGCCAGAGGCTCCCTGAGGGCAAGCATTAGCCACCTGCCAGGACCCAAGGAGCTGATTAGGAAGGGCTCTGTCCCATGTTACATCCCCTCCTCCGCTCCCCATCTCCCCACTCTGGCAGAGGACAGGAGGAGAAGTCACTGGGAGTGAGGAAGGAAGATCGCTGCGGCCAGAATGACTATAAGACACAGGGCATCAAGGATGGAGGGGAGATTTGCTGCTAGGTCAAGTGTAGAACACTAATGATTATCAGTGCAGACTTTCTGTCATGTGATTCAAGACTATGTGACTTAAAGGGACTCAAGGCTGTCACTTTCCTGGGAGTGAGCATGACAATCATAGGCCTGCCTGATTTTTCATCTGGGTTAAGGAAACATTACCACCACCATCTCCAAATAAAATGGAAAGGTACCAAGGAGAGCAAAAGTAAAGCTGTGTCTTGAATATACCACAAGTTTTATAATGGTGGTGGAGAGTCTAGCCAGATCGCTGGGGAGAGGGGAGCAGGGACTCCAGGAGAAGCATAAAAGGCTGCACCCCAAGCATGATTGCTTGGAAATAACTGCCCAAGTTTATTCTAGCAGGCCGAATCTAGTGGGCCAGCCACTGGCAGCACCAGACTGGGAGCAGATTCATAAGTAATGGCCAACGGTGAGTTGGGTACGTGGTACCCACCACAGACAAGGTAAGAGAAGCCCAAGCCCTTGTGCCAGGAACCTCAGCACAAAAGGCTGAACCAATAGCCCTCACGAGAGCTGTAGTGCTGTCCCAGGGAAACAAGGTTAACATGTATACGTACTCCAAATATGCCTTCATGGTAGTCCACGCCCATGGAGCAATATGGAAAGAGAGAGAGGACTCACAACCTTAGGAAACGAGGATGTCAAACATGCAGAAGAGATTTTACAATTGCTAGAGGCAGTGAATCTACCAAACCAGGTTGCCACAATGCACTGCCACGGACACCAAAGGGATGGCTCTCAAATGAGCCAGGGAAACCAAACTGCTGATAAAGTGGCGAGACAGGCAGTGGAGGGCTGCCACACCAAGGATTTTGATCCCCTGCTTGGCCTTGTCAACATTTAAACCCTAATACACAAATAAGATGAGGAACAGGCTCATGAATGGGGATTCTCTAACACTGATCCCAGTCCCATATGGAAGATGAACACCCGTGGCATGATCTTACTGCCCGAGTCTCTAGTGTATTCCATCCTCAAACACCTACATGAAGTGACCCATTATGGAAGGGATGGTTTGATGCACCTCATTAGGCCATATTTTAGGGGTCCTCATTTGCAAAGGACTGTTCAGAGAATCACCCAAGCCTGCCAGATATGTGCTAAAAACAATCCTAAGACAGAACATGCCCCAACAGAAAAGGGAATACAATATAAAAGGTTATGTCCATTTGAGGACTGGCAGGTAGACTTCACACAAATGCCTAAACCCAGAGGGAATTTCAAATTTTTATTAGTTTTTGTGGACAGTTTTTCTGGATGGGTATAGGCATACCCCATTAGAACTGAGAAGCTGACTGAGGCAGCAAAACTGTTACTTAAAGAAATAATCCCTCAACTTGGATTCCTCACAGCATTCAGAGTGGCAATGGACCATCGTTCACTTCAGAGATCTCCCAGAAGGTTGGAGAGGCACTACAAATACAGTCGAGGTTACATGCATCTTGGAGACCTCAATCCATGGGAAAGACTGAGGAAATGACTCATACAATAAAGAAGACCCTGGCAAAAATATGCCAGGAAACACATTTGAAATGGGAGAAGGAACTCCCCATTGCCTTGCTCCAGATTAGAGTGGGACCCAGAAGTGGGCTGAAGTTAAGTTCTTTTGAAGTGGTTTATGGGAGACCCTTCCAAATCTTGGTTTTGGGTACATAGCCCCCAAATTTGGAACACAAGTCAAAAATTAAGCAATATGTGCAACATTTAAGGCAAATGCTAACCATTTTGCACAAGTTTGCTCATTGCAGGTCCACCTACCCATCTGACCAGCCCTTACGCCCATCCCAGCTGGGGACCAAACCTGACTAAAAACCTGAAAGACTCAAGGCCCTGAACAGCAGCTAGACAAGCAATGGACTGGTCACAATGGCATCCTACTCACAATGCACTCTTCCCTGAAGCTCATAGGAATCAAGCCTTGGATCCACCACACATGGATAGAATGGCACTGCCTGTTCTATCCATGTGTGGTAGGGAGGATGCCAGGGAGGATGCAGACCCTGCTGCTGTGGTTGATGCTGAAAGGCACAGCTGGACTTGCACTCCAGAGGGAGATTTGGAATTTCTCTTTCAGTAGAAGATGATGGGCCCCAGTGCAAAGTGACAATGTTCCTTTTACTTTATTTATATGTTTGAAAATCTAGGAAATTTTAGCTGCTTGATGTTTGTTGGGGGGGGGGGGGCTCTGCCCACAGGGTCCCCCCGGCCACCACAGATGAGAATAAGTCTACCAAGACATGATCTCCTTGGGGAGGAAATGTGGATGATCTCTCAAAGGAGAAGGGCCAGAAGCCTGTTCCTCAATGGGCTTCTATTGGATTCATTTGCACAGGAATTCAGGTAAAGCTCATTAATCATTGTCAGGCAGTAAGGATCAAACAATAGATAACAAAGAACTCTGAGGGCCTATTTTGAGTCAGGGTCAGATAGCTAAAGAGCTGTAAAACCTTGAGGAACAAACTTACTTCTTGCTTGGACCCTTATCAGTTAATTGAGACCATTCTAAACAAAGCAGGTTTCACAGGATTTTACATATTCTTTCTTAGGCCTGATCACCCGGGGAACCCACCTTTTCCAGCACAGGGCTGCACCACCCTCTGTCATTGTTTCAGGCTTAGGTGGAGCAAGGGAAGTAAGGCAGCCAAGAGATTAGGAGATTTCTCCCAGACAATGAGGACTCAGGTTTTGTCAAAGCCAAGGGGCGAGGGCCCATCACCCCCTTTTACTGTAGCCCCCAAAGCCCTTCCTTAGGGGCCTCCTACATGATCGTGCCTGTCTTAGGTTGTTTCCCCCTTTGGGGAATCTTACCTGTCATTGGCTAACTGACCAAGCATTGGGGACCAGTTATGGATGAAGTAAACGGAGCAGAAGTGGCACTCCTGCCAGGGAGATAAGCTTTTGTCTCCTTGGTGGCTTATGGTTCAAGGTCACTCCCTCAGCCTTAGCCTTAGCAGGGGTTACAGCTTCTGAAACCAGGCAGGGCGGTTCTCAACAGGTACTGAGTTAGAGTGTGGTCCTTCCCAGTATTGAAAAGAACAAGAATTGAAAGTGAGTTACAGCTAAATCTGAATGAGTATAGAAGGTCGTGAGAGTTTTAACATGAAAGGAAAGAAACCTCAGCTCTCAGTTCTACACTTGCTTTTGGATCTTGTGGGGACTAGGGGAAACTTCATTGTTTTATTTACACTGGGAATCCTCATGTCTCTGCTGTGAGACTGGCTGGCACACCAGTAGATGAGAGAATGTCTCTACCATTGGGGCTTCAGGTCCTTTGGACCTAGGAGAGGTTGTCTGTGGGACAAGTTAGTGGAACCAGTTGGTGTGAGACAAGATTCTAAGGCAGGTTCTAGTTCCTCCCCCTTTTCATTTATTCCCCCTGAAACTTTGTCTTTGTTCCTGTTCTGAAAGGATATTGGAGATTTCTGAGAGTTAAAATTTAACATTAAGTTGGAAAGAAAACAATGGGAAGCTTAAGACATGACAATGCAATTTTGGTGGCTATTGGAAGGATAAGGATTTCCCTTTTTGTTCTGCATTTTTCTCCCTACCAAATCCCTCCAGAGTTTGGCATTCTTAATGAGTGAGTAATGACAGAAAGCTTTTTTTTGCATGAAACCAATAAAACTGGCTCCAAATTGTGGTTTTTATAACCAAAACTTTGACTGGAATGCCATGCTTGAAGGAGACATGTCTGGGCTCTGGTTGTTTCCAGAAAGCCTTGAGGAATGGAGATTGACTTTCAACACTAATGAAAGGCCATTAGAGAAACGGTTTGGTATCTTGTTTTATCATGTGGTTCATGGCAGTTTTTCTAGGGAAGGAATGAAGGTTGCTTTCCTGAAAGATGGCAAGGAGGAACCTTGAGACATGATGGGAACTTCAAGGACTTGAGAAGCACAGGTACTGCAGGCAAAGCCATATGGCAGGTATGTGACTTGGCTTCTGTGCCCTGAGGGGCTGATTAAGTGTCAGTCTAAAGGTTACTTATGGAAGCTACAGCAAAGCAGATTTAAAGAGTCTATATGATCAATTGCTGCTCTTGTTGTGTTCATGCAAATGATGAGGCAAAATTAAAAACTGGCAGTCTCTTTGATGACAATAAGGGTAATCTTAGGGAGAGGAATCAGGTTTCAAGTAAAATCACAATGCTCATTGTGGATATTGGACTCTAGTGTAGAAAATTGTCTTCCAAGTTCTACTTTCACTTGGAAGCTGAACTGGTTTACCTCAGCACCTGATGATACCACCAGAGATGTTTAATTTAAAAGCATGAAGGATCTGTCAAATTGTCACTTCTTGATATCATTCCAGTAAAGGCCTTGCAACTTGATATCTTCTCAAAAGACAGTCTTGCAGACTCAGATGGGTTTGTGACTTGTTGTGTGAATTAACTTGTATGTTCTTCCATCTGTTTTCATAGGGTGTGTGCCTATGACCTCACTTACCTGAGTGTTTGGTTTCACAGTTTAGGACTCACTTAATAAGACTGTCTGCATTGCCACCTCCTGAGACTCAATGGTTTTGCTGGACTAGATGGTTGAGTTGGTGAAGTATGGAGTGGCCTATTGGCTTCACTTTAAAACTGCTTTCCTTTTCTGCCCTAATGGTTTAGACAGAAAAGTTCCAGAAATGTTAAAGGGGAGAATTTCAGAATGTTCCCCTTAACCTAATTTGAATTAAGTGTAATGGGCAATAGGGCTTCAGCCAGGTGTGACATGCCTTGCACATCTTCCTCCAAGGAAGCCACTCTTCCTTAATTGGGGACATTGTAGAATTAGTCCCTTCCTTTGTCATTTAGTTATGGTTCTGATTGTGCCTTCTGACCCTCTTGCCAAATTTGCTGCATCCAGAATACAACAAGGTTCTTAACTTGTCCAACAATACCATCCTTTTGACGTTGCACTTGCTGCTTTCCAGGGACAATCAACTGACATGGACTTTGTAAGATCTTTCGCCCTTGCATAAAGGCTCCCCTCCACTCCAGACTCCCTTTTGTTAGGGATCTCTGGACCAGGGAATAGGTAGGACTACGTTCTTGACCAGCAGGAAGTAGCTACAGAAGAACAAGACCGTTGCCATTTGTCTTTATAAGATTACAAGGTCCAGAGCTGTGAAAGGGGGAGATTGGAAAGGGGGGTGGGGTCTGGCTGGATCACTGAGCAGAGCAGGGTGGGGACCCCAGAAGCAGAATAAGAAGCTGCACCCCAGACCGGAAATAAGGGAGAGGTTGGGAAGCTCTAAAGACTGCACACGAGCAGCTGCCCTGACAACTAGGCAGCACAGTGTGATGGAGGGAATATCCTCCTATGTGCTTCTAGTGGACAGAGGATTTTGGGTAGGACTATATAAAGCAGAGAGCATAGAAATGCCATGCTCTTTGTTCTCTCCTCTTTTCCAACTTCCAGAAGCTTGAGTTCCTAGGCCAACAGGCCCTGGAGAGCACGTGGTCCAGGAATGTTCCCAGCACCCCTCCATGAGCACTGTGCAGGTCACCTGACCAGGAGCACAGCAGGCGCTGTGTTGGTAGGGCAGAAGGGGAGGAAGTCCAGGCCAATGGGCCCTGGAGGCCACATAGGCAGGTGACAATCTCGATGCCCCTCTCCTGCATAGGAAGCCACAGTGGTGCTAGTGACTGGAGCTGTGCTGCATGGGTGCTGCCCAGCCAGGCACACAGACACACCAGAGGGCAGCAGTAGGAGGAAAAGAACACATACTCTGAGTAGGATGCCCAGACTCTGAGAGGCCTGAAGTCAGACAGTGACTGGAAACCAGCTAAGCCACCTGCATTTCTTAAAGGTGGGTAATTTTAGGTGGAAGAAGAGGCTCCTGCCTCAGCCTTGAACTGAATCAGCAGAGGTTTTCTTTGGATGTCTTAGAGGAATGGGCTCGGAGACAGAAACCTACCATTATTTCAAACTGTATACCCTTTGAATAAAAGATTCCTTTCCCCTTCCAATGAAGTCTGCCATGAGAGTTTTTACCTGTTGACGGCAAGTGGTAGGATGCCACTGGTTTTCCTGTTAGAGTTGTACGTGTTTAGTATTTGCTCTAACATTTTCCAGCTCCTGCTTTTTGCCAGCACTATGCTAGGTGAATCCCTTACTTAAAGCTCAAAACAGTCCTTTTAGGAGGTTATAAACCTCTTCTATCTGTAGGGAAGAACACTGAGGCTCAGAGACAGTAAATGAGTAGCTGACCTGAAAGTGAAGCTCAGTGTGCTGTCTTTACTACACATTTCAGACACTGGCGAGGGTGAAAATGCATGAACACTCACACTTTCCAGAATGCACTCTGGCCAGGTGGGGATGCAGACACAGCCCCACCTCCAATGAGGCAAGTTAATAGACATCAATCTTGGTCCCGCTGGCACTGCTGGAATAGACTGTCCAAGCTATAAACATCCTGCATGGCTAAATATATTCCAGCTCAGGTGTCTAAATCAGAAGACAGTCAAGGCAGAGAAGGTAGAACTTAGAATTTTACAAAAAGATGCCACTTACAGTTCTCTGAAACATGTGCTGGGAAAGGAGCAGGGTCTTTCAGTAATCAGGGTCAGGGCTTGACACAGAAAAACCTCATTTTCATCAATCTTTAACCTCATGTGTCAGGAAACTGGATAGGTGACTTTTTAAAAAAACTTTTCATAAAGTCTCAATAAATCAGGTTCAAACTGACTTGTAAATTTTCAGGCAATCCACATGTCACTCTCCACCCTCACCCCCTAACCCTGACTCCCCCTTCTCTACCTCCCACCTCCGGAAACCACATAAACATGTCAACAGAAGCAGGTTCCTCTCAAGGACAAGCTGCTGCATTCTTCAGATTACTAAATCTTAATGAAAAGCCACCATTGTCTTGGCAATGCATTCATGCCACCCAGATTGACCAAGTCTCCTACAGAATCATCCATTTCAGGCCAGAGGGGGCTCTGGGGCCAGCCACAGGGAGGTAACTGCACCAGCTCATGGGGGCAGGGGTGGGGTGGGGGGAAGGTCACTCATTTATCTTAGCGGGGTGCTAGCTCTGAAGCATATTGAAGGCCACTCAAATGTTAACATTTCAGTGGGGAAAGCACAAACACCCAGCTTTCAAGCCATCAAATTTTTCTTTTAAGAGATAACCACCTCTGACTCAGAGGACAAATATTAAAAATAAAAATACCCAATCCAAACAAAAACCAGACCAGCTCTCCACCATCCATGCGCTCTTGGTGGTCCCAGGTGAAAGGAACATAGTGTGTGCGTGTGTGTGTGTGAGAGAGAGAGAGAGAGAAGTAGAGCCCAGCACAGGTTTCCATTTCTCCCCACCTTCCAAAGGTGAGCTAAGTTATACAAATTCATCTGACCAAAGTCAATCCCATTTGTGAGTGATGAAACAAGGTCTTATGAAAGATAAATAGAAAGAGATATTTCATTAGAATGAAGGGGGAAAGCCCTCACCTATCACTGGATTCAGTAAGAGGAAAAGTGTCTTAAAGAATTTAAACAATGAGGCTTAAGTAATGGCGCTATTGCATGTTTTAGAAGTTATGTGTTCCTTCTTTCATTTTTCTCTCCCCACCAAAAAAAAAAAAAAAAATTCAGGAGAATGTTACAAAGGAAGAACAAAATTGATGTTCTTTATTTGCATTCAGAGCTAAACTTTTAGTTAGTAAAGCCAGAGGATAAGCTGAAACCAGGAGGTTCCAAGGCCCAGATTTTGACTTTTTCCTCTTGCCAAATCTCCTCAGTGAGAAACCACTTCTCCAACCAATCTGCCTCTCTGCTCAGCCGGTGACTCACCCACGGAATGAGCGTTGCACCCAGCCAGCTCCTCCGGCAGTAACGGTCTCACTGCCCCTGGAGGAATGGCTTTCACATCGGTTGCAAAAACTCAGCTGCACCTTTCTGGCTCCACCAGGGACAAGCATGGAGAAAAGAGAGTAGGACCAAAGTGTTCTAATTCCTCCTCCACCATGAAATCTTCCCGAAAGATTTAGAATGGGATAGGCCTTAGAAGTGGAACAAAATGAGATGAGCTTTGCACTCTAAGTGGGTTTATTACTAGCCCAACGAAGCATCTTGGGTTTTCCCCAGACTCTCTCCCACCTCGGCTAACTGGAAAACTGAAAGGAACAGGGGGGATCACACAGACGGTGTGATACCCTCTCAAAAGGGATTGTGAACTTAGATTCCTTCCTTTGCATACAAAGACGTAGCACACATACATGGACGTTAGACAACGAACGTTCTGGCCCGACTGCAGCGACTGCAGAGCCAAAGCTAAACAAAGTCCGGATTATTCCTTTTTCTCTCAATTCACAGCCATGCTCTTGTCTCTCAAGATCACCTGAGCAAGGAAAGAAAGAAAACCCACCCACCGAACCAGAGAAAAACAAGCAGCACTGGGGCTACAATAATTTTCAAATGCTTCTGTCATCAGTAACGGCCTCCACAATGGTTTCAAATCTGTTTGCCTGCCTTCTCCCTCTCCTCTCCTACCTGAAGACTCTTGTATTTGTTTTCCCTGCCCTCCTTTGCTATTTCAGCCAGAGGAATGAACTCTGTGTTGGAAATTTGGGGCCAGGTGTGAGGTATTTAGATTAACCTTGGCAGAGATACCAAAGATTGATGGAAGAGAAATATAAGTTGGCAGAAGACGTTGCAGTAGATGTTTCCCCAGGAACAGGATTAACAAAGAAAAATAAAAGAAAAAGATGTTACATCCAACAGCATTCAAAGACATGAGAAAACACATGGATTGTATAAAAAAAGAGTGAGCTCCAAGTTGGCTCGATTCATGGAGAATTAAGGAAGCAGCAATAAAAACGTGAGAGAATACAACAATTTCCTTCCCGTTTACTGTAACCACCCCCCGCCCCCCACTCCCAAAATGCACACAAACTGCATACATGCCTTCCATGAATTTTCTTGGATCTTTTTCTTGGTACTTTTTATTCAACACTGACAGCCTTCCAGTTCCCTGATTTCTGCACCCACGATTCCAGTCTCTGCACCAGCCAACACGACCCAACTCCACACCAGTTCTTTCCATCACTCCAAATGTCTCCCCCACCAAGACCTCCCGCCCCCAGGGAGTGCTCCTCACAGGTCACCACCTCTGTCTTTCGCTTTATCACTCCCTTATTCCTACCAGGCCTCTCCCCCACCCCCACCAAAGCTCCGTCTCTACTATTCTCACCCTGCAGCACCTCTGGGTTTCATTTCTGCCCCAATCCATCCCCAACTACACGTCACTTACTTCAACAGTGCCCTGTCTAGACCATCTTAACCAAATTCCTGACTCTGGGGAATCCTCGGGCTCTCTACTGCCCTCCCAGAGCAACTGAATCTCACTGAGAAAACCTATTCAATGCAAATGCCTGCAACTCCACCCACTGGTGCGCAGGAACCCTCTTCCTGAAGCATTTCCCAAGTGTGTTCAAAACTCATCATTATGCTCCATCCATGTGTCATCGTGCTCTTACAATAATTACGTTTGATGTCTAAACCCACATCTTCTTTCTCCACCTGTTCATCTTACAGATGCCCGCGTCCTGTTGATTTGATCTCTATGATAATTTTTCAGTTCAGTTCCTACTACCAGTGCCCCACCTCATTCCCCATGGTCTCTGCTCAGCCCTTTCAACAGACTCCAACGGGCTCGCCTCGTTTTCAGCCTCCTCCTTCCAATCTACAATCCTGCAGTCCTTTCAATCCTGTGAAGAAGCCTCCAGTGGCCCCCTTGTTGGTCACTAACTGAAATACATCCCACAGAGTGGCACACATCCATCTACAGCAAAGCCTCGGCATGCTTTGCAGCCTCATCTCTCACTAGTCCACCGTTCTTTGGCCAAACTGGAAACACACACTGTTTTCACACCTCTACACATTTAATCAATTCCCATCCACCTTTCTTTGGCTTTCACAGTTCTAGCCATCTTTCTAGACTCTTCTCGAATGCTTTTCCTTCCGTGGAGCCATGCTGGCCTGTGACCCTTCCTCCCTACAGGCCCCACACCAGGTTCTCAGCGACAGTAAACTCAGCTCACTCTGCCTCCAGTAGTTTACTTCTGTGCTTGTCTACGCTGGGAGCCCCCTGAGGAGCCTTACTTTTAGTTTTGTATCACTACAGAGTTTGTGAAGTGCCTTCCGTAAGACAGGAGCTGAATACACATTTGTGCAGAGAAAAGAAGAAAGAAACAGTAAAACTACCAGTAGGATCTTGCACTTCAGTTTTCTACTCTGATCGTAACTTCTGGGGTGGTCCAGGAAATTCTTTCACCTCTCTTGGTCTTGTCCTTTTACTAGAAAAAGATCTTTTAACTTAATGATCTCTAAACAAATGGTCTAACTCAAATGCAATATAATTTCTTCTGCTAGCTGGATACATTTAAAAAAATGCCGACAAGCTTGGTTTGACACTTCCACAAGAAAAATCTCCCTGAGCAGGTAGTTCCAGGAACTTGCAGTCACAGCACTGTCACCATCGGGTTTGGCCACATGCAGTCGTATTTAATAGGGACAGGTCTGGGGACTGGGTTGTGAGCCCAGGGCTGCCTGCTGTCTCCCTACCTCCCACCCCCCAACGTTTTTATGTGCGGATATTTAAATTGCATATTGTTTCCTTATGACTTAAAATGAATTCCACAGAGTCCTCCTTTCAAAGTCTTATTGGGTCTGGTGAGAAATGATGACAGGATCAGGGGCTGCCATTATTTATTTTTTAATTTAATTTCCTAAGTCAGTCTCACCTCTCCCTGCTCACACAGTCCAAGGGTAAGTGGTGACCCCTATTCTGAAAGTGGTGTTTTATTATTTACTTACTTATTTATTAGTGTAGTTCCCACAGCAAAAGGCCATACTAAAGCTCTGCATTTTTAAGCTAAAGGAAACATATTTTTGCTTCATCTTTTTTGTAAACCACACATCAACTGATAAAGGACATTTCTGACTCTTGGAGATGACACTGAACGTGACGGCATGCTGGTGAGTTTGCAGAATGAATACTACTACGCTGCCCTTTTGACAGTCTGGTCTGACCCTGCCTAGAGGCACCCGGCCAGCAAGAAAGGATTTTGGAACAGACAGGGACAGGGCATTTCCGGGGGTGGAGCTAGAAAGCCACAGGACAGAAACACACAGAAAGAGAAAAGTAGAGCAGTTCAAAGGAACCAATTACAAGATGACTTCCCCAGAGTGCACGGGTTTTTCTTTAAAAACCTTGCATGGAACCACCCTGATGGGAACTGGTCTGGTCTGGGAACTGGCCTCAGCTCCACTGCTGCCCCTCCCTCGCTCCCCAGGGACCCCACTTTCAATAAACCCCTTGCTTTGCTATTAGCTCGATGTCTTCTCGTGGTTCCTCAGCTGCTCTCGGATCTCACACTATTACTATTAGGTATGCTATAGTGTTTTAATAGATCGTGTGAACCACATTCACCTGAAAGAACAGGAAGGCACTAGGAAAAGCAACCCTCTTTGGATAGGTCACTTGAGTGGCATGGTCCTTTGTAATGGAACTTTAGAGCTGTGTAGCACCACTGCCTCCTTTAACCCTGAGGACAACCCAGGAAACAAGCACAGTGGTGTCATTATCCCCATTCAACAGGTGACAGGACTGGGCCCCACCTTACTTGTTAAATGGCCCCCTGGGGTGAGTCAGAGACAGCAGTCCGGAGTCCTGCATCCTGGTCCCATTATCTTGCCACCATATCGAGCTGCCCCTAAAAGTCACCCAGAAAACATCCATTCCAAGAGCACCTTTTTAAAGCAAGAAAACAGCACAGCGTGTGGGAAGCCCTTCCTGCCCACTGCAACCCCTCGCCCATAGTGGGACAGAGAATGGGTGAGAAGCAGGCCTTGTGGCTCCCTAGCCAGCAGACTGTCTCTGCTCAGGACAAGGGATAAATCACATAAAAACTAAACAGTTCTGAGGGAGTATTAATCACGCAAGGCCAAAAGCATTATGTTCTTGGAGTCGCCCGTGTAAGTATTTGAACTGTGGGAAAATCATCGTGATGCCTGAATAGGCAACAACGCCACCTGACAATTAAGAAAATAACATGGGCTCAGGAGCGTGCTGCTTACTGCCACCTCCCATTCAAACTGACAAGGGTTAACTAGACACGTTTAGTGATTCTATGCATTATATTTGTCATATACACATATAATTGTGATATATAATTACATCACATATAACTATATATAATAATACAACTTAGTGATTATATATAAATTTGGTGGTATACAATTTATATCATTATATATTATATACACATGCATCCCATTGGACACACGAAAAATAGGCAGAAATAGAAAAATACAAAAATAGGTCGCTCGAATGGCTTTGGTCGGCACGGCACAATCCCATGTAGTTTTTCTCCTCTGTCAGTCGCCCGGCCGGTTTTAGCACTGGTTCCCTGCTACCCTGCACTCTCTTACCTCCATCTCTCACGCTCTGTGTGCCCTACGTTTAGCACTACGCCCCCCACCCCCGTGAATTACCTTTCCCCCCGACCTCCAACACCTGTGCACACACACACGTCCACACCATACAGTTCCATGCTCTTGCTATTTCTTCTAGAAAACCCTCCCCGCCTCTCTGCCTCCGAAATACCACTCATCCTGTGCGACCCCGCTGTCTCTCCGCTTCGCAATTAGCGAAACATGTGCTTTCAGACGTGCTCTGTGCACGCCTCTGTCTGATACCGCAACACGTTTCACTCTCGTCACCTGTTTCCACGCTCGTCCAGCTCAGCAGAACGCCACTACTAGTCCTTGGTGACAAAGAGTTAGTGACGAATATTGGAGCGCCAGAATGCAGGCTCCTTAGTGGCGGTGTCTCACATACACAGCACCTCTTGCAGAAGACCGCTCAGCTCAGCTGGTTGATGTGTGCAAGCTGCTCAGAAACCCTCACCTCTGTCTCATCCCCGTCTCTGTAAAACCCCTCCCCATTCTTAGTTTTCCTTATGTTTTCATCAGAAATCATGGCACCCCTCCTCACCCCTGGCAGGATGCTCTCCAACCCATAATCTGATAATCTATGACAACCATAAAACTTTTTCTTTAAAACTTGGAATCTTTTAAGATGTTTTTAAATAGCGATCAGCTGAATAAAACCTGCTTTTACTTAGCATGAAACTGAAAGTCAAGCATTTGTCAGGCTCAATTGTTTTCTTTGAAAATCCTTAATAAGCTATTTGTGATACAGTTAATAAAATTACATAATAGATTCAAGTTGTGCCTTATTTGAGAGTGAATACTTTGAATAAGTATTTTTCAAAAGGATAAATGAAATGAAAACTGCAAAATAATCTGGTAAACTTCTTCAGAGATTATTAATTGTCTTCTTTCCTTCCTCTGTTTGAACAAACTTTCCCAAACACGTTATACATTGTGGACGTTTTTCAAATACATGTTCACACCTTTTCCCTCCTCTGCTCCTCTGACCCCACTGCCTCCATCCCTGCCAAGCTTGGTACGCTGTGGGCAGGCACCCGGCCGCTGGCTCCAGTGCCTAAGATGCATCACACCATCGCATACTCGTCAGTCTGCTGACCGTGGCTGTCTCTGCCCCTCCCTAGACCTGGCTCCCACCGTGGGCACTGCCACCACCGCGCTGGTCCATTTGCTTCCACCAATGCTGCCGTGTGCAGGTTCTGGAGATTTCTGCTGTGGCGAGGTGGGGAATATTGCCCTCCCCACACAATATGCCCAGCGCCTCCCACAGTTCTGACTCTCAGTCTGCTCTGGCCTCAGCTGTGCTTTCATGGAGGAATTGGCTGAGAGCCGCCACCCCTTAAAGGACCAGGCTTCTTACTGTGACATGCTTGCCCAGCCTCATTCACTCCTTAGGATAACTTCTTCCCAAGAAAGTGTCCCCATCCTCTGGGCACGCAGGCTTCGGTGAATGTGCCCTTAGAGGTATCTGAGTCAGGAACCGAGCTTGGGCTCAGACTAGGACAAAGGACGCTATACACATTTTTGCCTAAAATGTTGTCTAGGTATAAAAATGAACGTGAACTTCAGTTAGGCATTGCAAACATGGTCTTTAGTTTATTGTATCACAAGTAGATTCTCAGAATACATATTTGGCTTTTTATAATCAGATTCCTTCCAAAAGAATATCTTTTATAAAATAGAACTTTTAAAAAAACTTACAAGACTAGAATATTTTTTTTTTTGAAACGTTTGAGTATGTAGTCCTGGAGGAAAAGCAGGAGAAGCTGACATGGAAAATCCAAATAGTCACAGGATTTGCCCCAGATGATCTCAATTATTAAGGGGATTAGTTAATGGCCATTCTCATGTACTTGTGTTGTCACTTTCTATTTAGATTTGACGCAGATACACCAGTTTTGCTGTGTTTGATTATAAACAGGCACTTCTGGAAAATTGGGAGTTTGGAAAACAGCAACAATGGTGATTGAATGAATGGCAACGAAGACTATATAAGGAAACAGTTAAGGAGATAAATTTTTACATTTACATGAAACATATTTAGCTTAAACTCACATCTGAAATGTATATGTATGCATGTATATAGAAGAGCTATTGATAAACAAACATTTCACTTTTACATATGACATCTATTATGTGCTGTTCTGTGAAAGACTAGAGGTCAAGAGCTAGAAGGGACTGGAACAAACCATCTAATCCTCTTGCCTCCATTTAGGCAGGTCCTCTGTAGCGGGCATGAAATCTTAGATGATGCTCTTAAGCAGTTCTCCAGCTTGGCAAATTGCTGGCATAACCACACAAACTATCGACTTCCTCTATGCTTATCCCTAGCCATTAGTATCTTCTTGGTGTTCTGCAGGCAGGCATAATTGCAGCTAGATATATTTCATGCATAGTATTTCTCAGTTAAATGATTGGTAGTATTCACAAATTAAGCCGCTTGAGGACTAGGATTTCCTTTGTGGAAAGATTTCTAATTGTGAATTTGAATTCTTTGACAAATATAGGAATATTCACATTTCTATATTTACTTTTGATAATTTCAGAAAGTCGTCTTTTTCAAGAAAACTGTCCAGTGCTCTAAGTTGTCAAATGTATCATCATAAAGTTATTTATAATATCCTTGTCATCATCCTCTTAATGTCTGTAGGGTCTATACAGATGTCACCTAATTTGTGTTTTGCTTTTTTTTAATCAGTCTACCTATGGGTTTATTACTTTTATTAACACTTTAAAGAACCAACTTCTTAAAATTAATTTTCTCTATTTTTGCCTATATTCCATCAAGTTTTGGTCTTTATTATTTCTTTTCTACTTTTTTTTCTGAAAAACAATAAATTGATTTCTTTTTAGGAAAGAATAAACAAATGAAGAAAGGAAGGAAAGAGATATATTTAAAAGGGTCAAATCATTATAGTTGTTAACAAAAATGATGAGATACAAAGTCATTAAGTGGGGATCCTCAATGATTTGCAAAATGTTTCACTGTATATAGGGAAGACTTGGAGTCAAACACATTCCAGTTCTGGTAACAGAATTTGTTTTCCTTTGGACCATCCAATATATGAACCCAACTTCCTTTATTTAAGAGTAACCCTGTTCCCCAACACATGCACACACACAAACTGTTATTTTTGAAGGGAGGCAAGCCCTACTTCCCACTACAGACATAAAAAATTCCTGACTTGCCTTCCCAAGAAAACTTGTAGTGAGGGCACGGGCCCAGCACCCTAGGTTCTGCCAGTCAGCCATTCTACCTCATATCAGAGGGTGACAAGACACGCTCCCTGGTGGTAGCAGGAGTTGCAGAAATATTAACATAATGATGAGACTGGAGCTGATGAGGGCACCTAGTGAACATCTAGTAGCGTCAGCAGTCAACGCTACAGTGCCCAGAGCAATTGAAGGGTCCTCACCCGTCCACTCTGACTGAAGAGAATCACTCTTGCAAGATGTGGGTTTAGGGCTGAACCTAGGGGGTTCCATGTACAACCTAACCTCATGATCAATTCATTCTCTTCTGCCATCAACCAGCCTTAGTTTCTGTTGCTTGCAACTAGGCTGAACCTGACTGTTAAGGTTGAATCCAAGATCCACACTTAACTACATGGGTGACATTAACCAGACTCTATAATGTTTTTGGACATCTTTTTCCTCAGTTATTAAATAGAAAAAAATGGTATCTACTTCAGTTTGGTTATGATTACTAAACAAGACAATAATATGCAAAGCATCTGACATGCATTTAATCAGCTGGTGCTGATTAAAGTTAATTCTATGAAAATAAAAATTTATAAGCCTCTAAAACATTGATTGAATCTCATTCAAAATCACTATCAAATTGTATGTCATGGATCACAATGCTTAGTATGAAATTTGGGGGTAGAGATTGGCCTTTACCTTTAAGATTATAAGAATAAGAAAAGACAAGCATAAGATGTTAACTCAAGAGGAATCAGAGTTGAAATAAGATTTTTTTTTTTGTCTTTTTAGAAGTTGGAAGGCCTGAGGGTTTTTTATAAGATAAGTAGGAACTAATAAAGAAAGAACCATTTGAACAGAAAGAGAATGTTGACAAAAGTGCTTTAAAGATAGCAAGGTTCTGGATTAAAATCATCTTGGGTTGTAAAAATAAAGATGACAGGAAATTATATATACCAGTTACTATAAGACAAAGAATAAGAAGTATTAGCCAGGTGGGGAGAAGTTCCTGTTTAAGTTAAATCTATACAGGCTCTGTATCTTGTCATCATAAAATTGAATTGTTTATTGAAAAAGGCAAGAAACTCCCCTGTGACTTTCTGCATCAACCACAAAAGTTTTATCGTTATCTCCCACGGAATGTAAACCTTGACTACCACGCAATGATTACCACAGATATTCCTTTACACAGTTGTAAAATCATATTTGGACACTATATTTATTATACAAGAAATTTTTGTTAGAATAGATCTGTTGTAGTAAAAGGAATTTTACTCTCCTAAGTTACAATGGGCACGCTGGTCTTGTGTTCGTGGTGACCAACTCTAGGAACTGCATTCTCCAACTCACTGCTCTGTGGTAGACCCCTCTGTCTTGCTTTTCTCCTCAAAACCCTGTTTTTAAAATTAAATTTGTGGGTCTAACTGATTTGTCCCTAAAAACAACATGAAGTGCCTTTTCCAAATTTTCTTCCCCTCTTCCTTCGAAGAGAGCAGTTGTGGGACAGCAGGGGATGAGTGTGCTACGTGCTGTTGAGCCGGCTCCCACTCCGGAGACCCCATGGACTAGTGATGTCCACAGTATCCTGTCCGCACAGTCCAAATGGGGATGACAGCCAGGCAGAGAAGGATTAGGGAGAAAAAATGGAGTGAGGAAATGGAGGCAGGCAACTAGACTCCACTTTAAAGTGTTGGGGGTAAACGATAGGGCAGAGAGATAAGATGCTAACTCAAGAGAGTAGAAGGTGCAGACAAAAACTATTAGATAGGGAAGGCCTGCATTTTTTTCTAAGACAAGGAGCAGAAGCCCACCATGGAGAAGTAGTTGAAAACTCAAGAGAGAGGGAATAATTGTAATACAACAAAAAATCTTGGAAAGACTAGGGAAATATAGGATCAAAGACATGCAGTATGGGGCTAGTGTTTGAAAGGGGAAAGGATATTTCTTTCTCTGGGAATAAAGGGAAGGAGAAGATGATGGAAATTTTAGGATGGACAGGAAAACCCATATTCAGAAACCTTTAATATTTCACTGAGAGTAAAGAGCAGAGAAGTTAGTGTGAGGGCTGGAGGAAAATGGAGTGTGTGAAAATTGCTCAGAGAATGCTATGGAGAAGCACTGAGCTGAATAAAATAACAATTGGGCAGCAGTGAGGATGCAGATGAAATGCCAGTGGATCCAATTAGCAGCATTCCTTCAATTTTCCTAGCTTCATGTGGGTGTAGAGAATCTCTAACAGCAGTTAAAATATTAGGGACACTGGTCCTTTCATAAATAAAGCTACAGAGCTTTTGGAAAAACCCAAGAGTAAAACTGAAGCACACTGAATAAAACACGAGGGCTGGAAGGGACACCTGGGAGCCCATGGGGCCCACCTGCTGACCTCCACACAGAGGGGTGTCTGGATGGCCTGGGGATAGTACCTGAGGGTAAGACAGTGTCCTCTAAGAACTTGGAGGTAAAATAAAGGTGTCTCCAACATTTTAAATCTTGAAGTCAACACACACTTGTAGATCAGAACAAAAGTATGCATCACCACCTCCACAGTTGGAGGCCTGCTGCAGTAGGTGGTGCGATTGGATTTAACACACAAACATATCTAAGTAAAGTGCTGACCAGTTGGGGAAAGAGAAAAGAAGGGAGCACTGTCCAAGGGGGCTGTTCTGGTTCCGGGGCAAGCCCACCCCTAAAATGCAGTGAGGAACGACAGGCAGTCTTTGCCTAGAGCCATTCCACGGTTCAATCATGTGATTTGGCGCTGACCTAGAGATACTCTCATCAGAGTTTGGCTGCCTTCAAGTGTGGGTCTTTCTACTGGGAGCTCATACACAAGTCCTGTGACATAGGCATTCTGGGCACTGTTTTAATCATTTTTTTATTGTAAATGTATAAACTAGTGGCCGGTAACATGTATCAGTCATATGAACTTGGCTAACGTAAGCCCACCTCTGAAAGCTAGATCCCTGGGTGAGCTAATCATGGGGTGCCTCAATCTGCAAAGCTGAGGTTTGACAGAATTCACCAAATTCAGGCCCCATCGTTCAAGTTTTCATAGGAGACAACAGGCTGGCCTTTCTCTGGCGAGGACACACATCTGCATGACTTTTTCCATTTTGAAACAAAAACTGGCATGTAGCAAATTGGACAGGGCGGTGTGCTGCTCCTGAATGTGCCATGTGGATGTCCTCTGCAGGCCCTCCAGATGGCCCCAGATGGTGGAGTCCCTTACTGCAAGGGAAAATGCCCTGTGGTTGGCAGAACAATCACAAGGCTGAAACTGGGTCAATGTCATCGTGTGCAGCCTTAGAGGAGCCAGTGGTCAGCAGTTTTGTGTGTGTGTGTCTCTCTCTCTCTTCCTTCTTCTTCTTCTTTTGGTAAACCTCCAGGCTGATGACTTGCAACTGGCCATTTCTATCTCTGCAAGAGTCCAATTAGCATCCTGCAGGTAACAGAAGAGGAGGAAATATTCCTTCAAAATGCCAACACATGCTGTGCTCTTGGAATGTCTGCCAACTGCAAAGTACAAATTTCTCTCTGGGACCTGGGAACTCTTGCCTACTTAAGAAAAATTCCAGGCAGGTGAAATGACTTGAGGAAGGGTTCAGTTTTTAATCTTGTGGGCTGATACCTTTGTGTGTGACAGCACTCCCTAAGTCCTTTGCCCTGCTAAATGGTGGACACAGTGTGCTTAGCATTTTCCAAAAATGGGCATCCATCTGGATGTCCTGTCACTTTCTCCACCTCTACCTTCCATGCTGGGGTCTTTGTGTGTTGTGGGGTCAGGTACAGGAAGGAAGGGGATAGAGAGACAGTTTTTTAAGGTACAAACTATGATTGATTTACCCAAGGTTTTCTTTAGCTATGTAACAAGAAAAGGGATACATGAGTACACTACTGGAAATACTTGGGTTTGGATGGACACACACAGGGCTGGCCAGGTGACCAGTGGAAACAATGGGGATCAGACAGGAGTGTGTGAGGCCTACCAGGAGCTGTGATGCAAGAAAAGGTGGAGGCTGAGAGACACATTGCTACCAGGAGTGACTCAACAGAAATTGGACACCAGGGAAACAAGAAGGGACCGAAGGACATGACCACTTGGGGAGATAAGGAACAGTGAGAAAGCCAGACAGAATGCTGGGAGCAGAAGTGCGCCTGGACTTGGCTTTAAAGAGGTGGCATAACCAATACACATGGGATCCGGCGTGAAGTCTGATAATGGGCTCTTCCCTGTGGACACAGCTTATTTCCCTTAATTAGATTTATATGCTAAAAGATATTTTATTCATGATGTAATAATTTATGACATAAAAACAATACAAAATATGTCAACTTAATGAAGAAAACAAGAAAATGGGAAGGGATTTTTAGTTTTAAAACAAATTTAGAACAGTTTTTGTTGTCCTTGGAGATTGGACCCAGGACTGAGAGCAGGACAAGGGTATTGGGTGGGGGTTATCATTCCTCCCTCCACCCTGCCGCTTCTGAGTCTTTAGAAAAGTCTTGGGATCCTTCTAATTGCCTCCGTGAAAGCACATGCTCTGGCCCCAGAGATGCCGTTATCCTAGACTATGGATCATTACAGGGGCCACTCCGGCCTAAGCTAGCTCAAAAGCTAAACTCTATTCCAGTGTTCAGCAAAAATAAGCCTTGCTAATGAGAACAATCTATACTCACCTGGGCCTCTCAAGCCCAGGGTACTATTACCTTAACAGCCCTCAGTGTTCTATGAGTGCAGCATAATGGTTACAAACGAGACTGCCCAGAACTGGACTCTGCTTTCTGAACTGAGTCACTTAGAATAACCAACACACAAAGGCTTAAAGAGTAAAGAAGTCAAAGGTGAGACAGTTTCAGAGTTGTTTCTACAACTGAACGATGTAATCAGAAAGTCAGGCTCTTTTCAGCCTTCAGTTCTTTCCAACATGTTAGACTGCTGTTCGTAGCCTTACTGCCTTGTGGTCACGAGATGGCTGCCATTGCTCAAGTGTCTATTTTTAATGATAGTGTCCCAAGCAGACAGGAAGGAAAGGAGAAGGCCTCTGTCTCATTTTTAGGTTCTTCCTTCTCAGAAAGGAAAGTGTTTCTCAGAATCATTTCCCTGCCCTCACCTACTCCTACCAGGGCGGCTTCCATGTACACCTGCCAGAACAGGACCACTGTAACTACAAACAAGTCGGAAAAATAAACATGTGCCACTTAAACCTCTGTTGTGGGAAGCAGATTTTCCTTTCAAAGGAAAGATAAGAAATGACTGTGGGTAGACAACTCTGTTATCTGTTGCCATGATCATGCTGCATGATAAATCACCCTAACACAGTGGCTAATAACAACAGTTCATCACTTTTCATCAATCTATGGGCTGCCTGGACAATTCTGTTGATGTGAGCCAGGGTCAACCCATCTTAGACAGGCTTGCTCATGGGTCTGCAGTAGGTAGGTTGATGGGCTGGAGAGGGGCTGGCTGGTCTAGAATGGCCTCAGCTATGATGTCTCTTCTCAGCTCCACGAGGCCTCTTAGCCTCGCCCCTGGCCGACTAGCCCAGGCTCATTCACATCATGGAATCATGGGCTCAGAAGAAAAAGCAGAAGCAAGCAAATCTTTCTGAGGCCCAGGCACCTCTTGAAGTCAATCCCACCATATCTATCATCCAGAGAGGGTCACAAAGCCAGCCCAAATTCAAGGGTCGGGGCAATAGACTGCATCCCTTTCTAGGAGGAGCGGCAGTCACACCGGAAGGGATGTAGACACGGATATGGAAGAACCAGGAGCATTTCGGCAGTCAGTCTATCACAGTAATCAATAGGGCTTTCTGGAGGTAGGCTCTTTTCAGATGTATGGCCATGTATGTATGACCACTACTCCACCTCGAAAGCAGTGAGGGGCTCCAGGGTTTAATGGTAATGAAAGTACTCACTACTAATACAAACAAAATATTTGGCAGTATACATAAAACTGTTTTGAAAAACACAAGGGTATTTTAGTGAATTTGGTCATAAAAGAGAAGTTTAGTTATGTAACTTCTCAGCCTCAAATTCCCTGTCTGCAGAATAATAATAAAACCTAACATGCAGGATTTCTATGAGAATTATCTATCTATCTATCTATCTATCTATCTATCTATCTATCTATCTATCTATCTATCTATCTCCATCTGTGTCAAAGAGCTTACACAAAGAGCTTACTAAATCTTCATTTAGTAAGTAACCAAATGTTAGCCCTCATGATTATTAGCCAACGGCTGGTCACAGCAGCCTTGGCCTTGACTGCCTCTTGATCAGACAGAATAAACAGAAAGTCTGACACTCCAGACAAAGAGCATGAACGTCATCCTCACGTGTCCTCAAAACCGCTTCGCAATTCATGACATGGCTCACAGATTGGTCTTAGTGATAATGTTGTCCCATGCTCTACATTAACTAATTCTTCTTGCTAACTAGGTCTTAACCCAGTTGTTTCTATTCATTGAAAAAGGGCACATGTGCTGTCAACATGGGAATGTCATTAATATTATAATTACACATCTTTTTGAAGTAGTTATTTCACATTACTTTTTGTACCCTGTAAATCTGTAGCTCCTCAGGGAGAGGGCCTGGATAGTCTGGGTCACGTTGCTACTCTGCCTTCAGGGTGTGCTAAACCCAGTGGGTAGGGAGAATATTTCTTGGGAGCACATCTTTGCCTGCAGGGCCCCTGCTTTCCTGATAGTCAGGACAGGAGCCCCAAGTGGAGGGCTGGGGTGAGCTCAGGCCAGCATAGCTATCCACTAAGCTCTGTGCTCCTCCAGGGCCAGAGAAATGAGGAAGCAGATTAATCCAACTGTGAAACAGACTCATTTGACCTTGACCCCACAGTTAAGAGTACATAGTCTGTGCAGTTTCACAGAACTCAGAACTCATATACAAATACATATGCATACACATACACATTAGCCATACAACACACAAATATATGCACATATATAAAACTGAAACAAAAGTTCCCCCAAACAGTACTTTTGTAGATGCAATGCCCTCTGGTATTTCCTTGCCTGTTGTATTCTTTTTTATTTGTATTTTAATTTTTTAAAAAACTGCTCACAATCAGTGAAATTGGTTGTGAAATGTTTGAACTATTTAAAAAAAAAAAACACTGATTTATGTGCCATAATGTAGGAGCATTGAACAAAACTTCTTTTTGCGGAATTTTTCTTTATACCAAGAGGGCAGTGTCAGAAGGCTCTGTGGCTGAAGCAGTCTGGCATAGTGGTGAAGAGCAAGGAGTCTGTAGGGAAAATGTTTGGGCTCAAAACCTGGCTTGGTCACTTGTGTACGATGTGATTCTAGCAGAGTTATTTAATCCCTCTAGCTTTGGTTTCCTCCTGAAAAAACACGGATGACATTACCCTTTCATCACTGTTATGAAGATGAAATGAAGTCACTTGGCATAGCACCTAACACGAAGTGACTTGGATAAACATCACCTATTATTGTACTATTCCCTCAGGAGGTGTTGTCAGTCCTTCACCCCCTGGTGGAGCTATTTGGTCCAGCGTTTTTCTGAGAACTCTCAGAAACCACCACCTCTCTAGCCAGCAGGGTGATGCATGATGGAACACAACACACGTCTTGGTAGAGAAAAGTCAGCACATCAGGGCAGCCCTGGATGGGACCAGCAGAGGAGGGCTGCTAAGGTGGGGGTGGGAGTTGGAGGAGAGCTCCACCAGCCAAGAGAGATCCTGAAGAAAGACGTGAGGGAGGCTGCCAGCTCTTGTATAGTTGTGCCCAGGGCTTTGATCTTGTGGGTGGAAATGTTTCTTATAGGTCTCCGTGATGTAGGTATAGAGAGAGGGCTCTCTCCCAACAGTGTGGCTCTAGAATACATGGGACTAAACTTTCAGCAAACACAGAGAAAACCAGCTCCCAGTGCTGACACCCGGGAAAGTGAAGAACCACCTCTCTGGCACAGGACCCCCTGCCCTGGGTGGGCAGGCAGCCCGATGAGCACACTGTGGGCTGCATCTTGGCCACCTCTGAGAAACCTGCTCAGTCCCCCTGGGGACGCTGCTGGAACTCTTACTAATTCCAATCACCTCCTTTTGGAATGCCTCACCCAGGACTGCCTGCCACCCCTTAGGAAGCACTCATTTCCTAGTCCCAGTGGTAGCAAGTCCTCAACTGTTCAAGCTAAGTTAGATTTGGGAAACAGTCAAAATTATTTTGATCCCAGAGGTTGTGGCACTGGAGATGCAGCCCTCAGATCTCTGGCTGCTGGCAACATTACTGACTGATGGCCCAGTAGCTGCCGCTGGAGACCACTTGTACCCCCACCACACAGCCTCTGGATGACAACTGAGCACTGTGGGAAACAAAGGCAGGCCCATTCCAGCAAGCCACGGGACTCCCGGGCTCCCCACCAGTTAGACGGACATTTCTTAGAACTGTGCTGCAGTCCGTGTTCTTCCCAAGAGAGCCTACACCCTTCCCTTTTTCCTTCCATGGGACCCAAACCAGAAATACAGTCTGGTGGCTTTTCCCACCTTTCTTGCTCCCTCCTTTCCTTACACTTCTTACACCTTCTGGCACCTGCTTCTCAGCAGATCCACACTATAGTACCAAATTTGGTGAAAGAGGTGGGTGGTCAATCTGCTCAACACACATTTAGGACAAATGCTAAAAGTGGCTATAAAATAAATAAGATGAGAAAAAGGGGTCAATGAATATTGGTTAACTATTAAATGAGGTTCTGAAATAAAATATTGCCACTTTCTATAATTTGCCCTAATGTCTACTGGTTCCAGGGTACAGAGTAGACCTCCAGGGCATGCTGGGGAATGCCCAGGGAGATTCCTCACATACGCCTGTCTCAGTCTCATGCTGCTCTGGCTCCTATGTCTTTACACCTGCCTGAAAAGCTGCTGGAAAATGTTCCATTATCTCCACTGTCCATCCTGGGAACACCAAGGCCCAACTGTGCCCCAGGGGCCACTTCAAGGTGCTCCAAATTCTCTAATTCCTCTTGAGCCTGAACAAGCTGAACCATATTAAGAGGCTAGGAGAGAAGATAGGAAGGGTGGTTTCCTCTTCAACTGCACATGACGGTTTTGACTTGGACCTGCCTGTAAGCATCTCTTACAACCAGATAAGAGAAGTTTCATCAGATTCATGCCTTTTACTCATAAAGAGTTCCAAATCAACCCAGGGGACCAGGCAGGGACAGATGCCTTCTACCCCAGCTAGAACTTCCTATTTATGTCCTCATCCAAACTCCCTTGGCCTTCTTTAGGTAACAAACAACTAAAAATGATTATGAATATGAAATATCAACTCTGTTTTCTTATTTTCTATATTCTTGATGCTCTGGCACCTGGAGTCTTGCTGATCCTAGAGAAATTGACCCTCTCAGGGCTAGCAAAATCCCAGAGATGGCAAATAACCCTGCTGACAGCATTCCTTTCATCCGATACCTCCAAAGATCTCCAAATTCTGTCTCTAAAATGAAGACAACTGCTGATAGAATTAAACTAATTGGGAAGATGTACATAAGACACTTGTAAATGAAAGAGAGCTGACCAATATAACAAATCAGCCAACCCAGAGCCCATACCTGTCAACTACCTCCTTCACCAGGATCTCGCAGGTGGAGCCACTGTCCCATGCCCTAATCACTCTAGGGGACCAGCCAACCCAAGACAGTCCCTACATACCAGAGCCTGCTGAAATTGCTCAAACTAGCCAATCCTATACCACCCTGGCCAGTTTACCCAGCGTCATCCACTTCTTCCCCCAAAACCCACAAGCAAGACTCTCGCTCCTGCTGTCCCCTTACTCCTCCTGTCCCTGGAATGACCCTGGTGCTTCCCTGTGGCCTCGCAAGGTATGGGATGCCTCTGCCCCTGCAGTACTATGAGTGTCAAACTATCTTCTCAATGGCCATCGTTTCCTGATTCATTGGCCTCACTATAATGGACTGATGATAACATCTACACTTGAAAACAGATGGATATTGAAGAGATTTTAATACAAGGACATCTACACTATTAAGGGTCAAACCCCATTTTTTTCTGTTTTATTTGAATAGCTCCCTTTTGTTTACAAAGTACCCCATGTACACCATTTTAATTCCTCTAATTCTATCAGCAATTGTCTTCATTTTAGAGGCCAAATTTGGAGACACGTACATAGTGGCAACATTACTGGAAGAATAGAGTGCTTTCTATGAGGCTCTCTGTGAGGTACAGGGGACAGAAGGCACAGCACGGGCTCTGCAGGGTTGGTTTTAGAGAGGTCTCAGAGCACATACCAATGAAAACAACAATCGCAGCCTCTCATACCTTCTGAGCATGTCCTGAGTGTCAGACGCCGGAGGTGATTTCCATACATTAACTCATTTAATCCTCATGTCAAGGCTGGCTGAGGCTGACACACAAAGTGCTGATGATTACTTGTCCCGGCTTACAGACGACCTGAAATTAACTGGTTGACAACTTATTTCTGTCCTACAATGTTGGAGCTGCAAATAACCTGAGCAATCAACCCTCCCTATTTTATAGATGAAGTAACTATGTTTCTGTGCTCTATTCCACCTGAAGCTTTTGCTGTTTTTGAGCACTCTCTCAAAATAAGGCATATGTGCCCTGATTCTGTTAAGTGAGTTCTGAGTCTTGTGACCTGTAGCCCCGGTATGTCATATAAGGGAAGTGACACTTGCTACAGTAATCTCAAAGCTCATAATCCATCACACGTACTTTGGAAGCACTAAAGGGAAATGTGTTACAATAACCAAACACACCTAGTGTATATCACAAGGCTTGCCTAAATATTTCCCATTTACGCTATTTTGAGAACTGGCTTCTAGCCCAGTTCCGACAACAGTGTTCCAGATGAAGTGGAAGGCCAAGTGAGCATGGTAATTGAAAATACAATTCCCACACCCCAGAGGGCTATTAGTTGTAAGTTTACTTTCTTGTGTGTGTGAGATCCCCTTTTGAGCATTTATGAAGCATGGATTCTGTAATCATCTCACTTACTGGAAAAAAGTGTGTGTCCTATTAGGTTTCTAGAGGACAATGGTGTGCCGACTCTAAGCAGCCTTCCCTCAGAAGAATCTGCAGAAACTGGGCCCAGGAACCCCTCCTTAGTCAGACTACCCTTCCCATGGCAAGTGCCTCACTCTTGGCAAGGAACAGATGCTGCACTCCACTCAATCCTGGTGACATCGGTGGTGTTAATAAGCTAAGGGTCCTGGACAACAGCAGTCACAACAGAGCCATCTCAAAGCCAGCTCGGGGGCACCAGGAGCTCAGGTCCTGGACAACATCCCACTGTGTTTCTGAATTACAGACCTTGATGGCAGGGCTCCATCTTTGTGCATGGCCCAAGTTGGGACCAACCCCATCAGCCAATGATAACCTGATGCATTCAATTTGGCTGGGATGTTCTAAGCAAGAGGCAATCAAACTTCAATGACTTGGATGAGCTCCATCTTTCTTCCCACGCTGTGTGCTTCTGCACCACGTCTACAACTTGAAGTAAAGGTGAATACTTGGGATATGATATTTTCCAAGACTGAACAGCTGGCTTAGATCCATTAAATTGCAGCTTTAAATTAATACATTCTATACTTCCCCTGTAAATCAAGGAAAACAACAGTATACCAAAGAACTGGAAAGAAGGTTTTGAGGTTCTTTTAAATTGTGCCCAAAGATTACTAATTCTAATTTTGAAGAAGGAAAGGATCTTGGTCTAAAGTCACTGAGTGGGTACACCAAGCAAATTCAGTGGATTCTTTGGCATATCATCTGTGCTTTGGATTCTCCCCATGAGAAAAATTTACTGCATCAGATAAAGTGATAACTTTAGTTTCAAACTGCAGCCATTCCATAATCCCATCAGAAAAAGCATAGTATCACTTATAGTCATAATTCAATGTGCTTTCACAGTTATAGGGTGAATAACTAACCCAACTAGTTGTTCTTCTAGGTGTTCCCTTCATTACTTTCTCCATTGAGTGGTTCAGCCAGGAACGTAACAGCATGTCTCTGGTCAGCCCCCTACCTCCTGCCCCAAACGTCTTCTGAATCCATAAGTTTAAGGGCCTGAAAAGGAGGAAAAGTCTAAGTAAACCCAGAAAATATCATTGATCACATTCCTCAAAGGCTGTGTGTGTTCAAAGGAGGTCATCACCAAGACCCCCTAGCTGGCAGCTGCCCGGTGGGTGGGTCAGGCAGCAGGTCGACAATTTGTTACTGAAACTAAGCTGTGCACTCAGCACTGATGGCCACGCGCCTCGGGAATGAGTCTGGACAGCAGGGAGCTGGTTGCTCTTCACTGTGAACTTTTTTTTCCACTTTGCTTTGTTTTATTTTTAAAATTATACAGATATGGCCAGAATTTGAACCTGCATTGCCTGGATCAGACCATGAATATCACTAACTGCCTTTATTGGGAAGATATGCCACATCCCAAACCCTTGCTCTCCATCTGCCTCCACCCCAAGAGAAGGCTCTGCTTCCCTCCCACCAGCGGCCCTGCACAACTTGGAAATGGCTTTTCCTGCATTCTCTGGCAGGAAATGTGGAACACGTGTGTGTGTGTGTGTGTGTGTGTGTGTGTGTGTGTGTGTGTGTGTGTGATGGCTGGCTTGTTTTTTTGGGGGGAAGGTTTAAATGATTTTTCTATCTTTGAGCTTCTAGAATAACCATTCTGGATCTATTCATTTGCTAGATTCTAGAATTCCTTTACAAATTGGAACTTCAAGGCCTTCTCCAACAAGCTTAGGGTTTTTTTGTGTGTTTCTTTGTTTGTTTGTTTGTTTGTTTTGAGGTATAATTGACATATAACATTATATTAGTTCTACTTGTATAACATAATGATTCGGTATTTGTATACCCAGCAGAATGATCCCCACAATAAGTCTACCTACCACCCTTCACTGTACAAAAGCACAACTTTTTTTCTTGTGATGAGAACTTTCAAGGTTTACTCTCTTGCAACTTTCAAATATGCAACAGTATTATTGACTCTCGTGCCCACGACTTACGTTACGACTGGGGGGTTTGTACCTCTGCATGCCCTGCCCCCATTTCACCCACCCCCAGTGCTCTCCAGTTACTCTGCCAACAAGGTTCAAAGCAATAAAACAATTGGAGCGTGTCCCTGAAGGAGGAATTTGTTCCTTTAGGCTTAATTGTATAATTGTTCAGAATCAGGGTGTGGTGAATAGACACTGAAAGGGAAGTTTATTTAGCCTAAAACTGAGAAGACAGAGAGAAGGAAACATAATGCCAGTGTGGAGCTTTGGAAGAGGATTAGCAGCTGCTGTGTCTCCTTTGATGAAAAGGCTTAGCTAACAGCAAGAGGAATCGAGGATCCATCTTAGGAAAAACTTCCTGACCCACGTAAGTCCTGGCAACATCTTACCCAAAGGGATTGCCTGGTGCACCTCTAGACTTTTTTTTTTTAGTGTGATGTTGTTTTTGTAAATTTGTCTAATTTTTTTGTTGTTATTCATTCTAAGTTGTAGAAGTTTCAGATTTGTTTTTCCTTTATTACTCAAGAAATACATGTTTACTGTAGGAAAAAAGTGGAAAATACTGATAAGCAATGAGAAAAAAGATGATCTGTCATGCCACTGCCCAGAAATGAGCTCTGTTACCATTTGGGGGCATGTGTTTTCAGAAATTTCAGACATTTTTCTCTGGGAGATTGGTTAAGTAAATGCTGCTACAGCCATAAAATTGTAGCCAATAAAAATGACACATGTGTGACACACCAACCCTGGGCCTGGCCTAGGTGTTTCTGCACAGTTTGCTCTTTGGTTTCATCTCTGGTCTTGGCCCTGGCAACTGAAAGAGCTGAATACCAAGTTGTTCACCATCTGGCAACCTTAAACTTATGCATGTTCAGTAATTGTATGGCACAACAGGTTACCACTGTGTCTACAATAATGTCAGAAATTTCCAACATACCGTATTTTTTGGACTATAAGACACCCCCCCACACACACACAAATTTGGGAGGAAAATGCAGCAGCGACCCTGCACCTGCCTCCTGTGACCCCACCCCACAGCGAGCCAGGTAAGCTACATTCAGACTATAAGACACACACCCCCCTTTCCTCCCAAATTTGGGGGGAAAGGTGGGTCTTATAATCCAAAAAATACAGTAATCAGATTTTGAGCTATTATCTGAATATTCACCTAAAAATGTACATGAGCATTTTAAATGTAACCTGGAGGGGAAAATCGCCATATGTGCTTTATATACTGAAATTCTAACAGAATACAAATACTCCAAGTATAAATATAAGTATCTATAGTAAATATCAATATATATATATAAAATGTATGAGTAAAATGCTATAATAATTAAGAATGATAACAAGTTATTAATTTTATATACTAAAATGATTATTGGAAACATTTAAAAATTAAATAAGGAAATGATTTGCAAATATTAAACTATTAACACAATATTGACATAGAATAAACTAATCAAATATTAATAGATGATGAATTAATTAGGTAACTTAGGAAGATCATGATATTCTTTCTAAATCAAATCATGCTTATAACAATTTAAATAAGAAAACTAGTTAGACCAATATTCAGCTACTTAATTCTATTTGGCCATGATTTCTTTTAAGAAAAATTTCTGTTTTGGAATTCTTCACTTTTTTTAAGGTGCATTTAAACAATTGTGTAAACCCTTGCCACCTTAAAATTTCATAAAGAGAAAAGGTTCCCAAGTCATGAACCATAACCTCCACAATGAAACATCTTTTCCAAACATAAGAAATATGGACTATAAATCATAGAACAAGGTGTCAGAGAAAAATGGGCACACAGGACACATTTTGTTTTCATTAATCCAATTTTAAAATTATAAACCTCCTAAAAAATTCTCTATTAAAATAATTCTTTATAGTCTTTGAGCTTACAGAAGCTATCATTTTAAATAAAAAGCCCATTGAAATTATTACCATAGCTACCAGTCCTTTTCGGCAAAGATAAAGGGTTTTTGAGATTTGCTAACATCATGAGTCTTGGATAAAAAGCTCCTCCTAGAAAACACAGTGCTGAAACCCTTGACTGAGTGATATTCTGCTCTGCACCAATTGTTGGTGACATTATTAAATGTGCCAGTTCACGGTGGCCCTCTCCTTAGTACTGAAATGCGCAGGATCATGGCAGAAAGAACTGTCTACCAGTTGCCAGAGCTGAGAAACTATTATGATGTTCCTAGAATATAAAAACAAAATTTAAAATTTGACTATTAATTATTAACAATAACATTATGATAACTGAAATATTTGCATATAATTTCAGGTTTATTCTTTTTCTATTTCCACCAATAGCTTTATTTTTTTAATTCTTTTTTATTGTTATTCTACTATATTTGTTCTGATTTTTCCCCCTTGCCCCCCTCCGCCCAGCCCACTCTCAGCTCTCACAGTCCCACCCACACCATTGTCCATGTCATTCATACATATTCTTTGACTAGTCCCTCCCCCTTCTTTCCACCTTTATGTCTCTCCCCTCCCCCCTCTGGCAGCTGTCAGTCTGTTCTATGTTTCCATGTCTCTGGTTCTATTTTGCTCATTACTTTATTTTGTTCATTAGATTCCTCTTATAAGTGAGATCACTTGGTATTTGTCTTTCACCTTCTGGCATACTTCACTTAGCATAATACTCTGCAGTTCTATCCATGCTGTCACTAAAGGCAGGAACACCTTCTTTCTTTCTGCTGTGTAAGTATTCCATTGTGTAAATGTACCACAGTTTTTTGATCCACTCATTTACTGATGGGCACTTATGTGGCTATTGTAACTAGTGCCACTGGGTTGCATAAGTTGTTTTGAATTGGTGTTTCGGGATTCTTAGGGTATATTCCCAGCAGTGGGATCACTGGGTCAAAAGGAAGTTCAGTTTTTGAGGAAATTCCACAGTTTTCCACAGTGGCTGCACCAGTCTGCATTCCCACCAACAGTACACTAAGGTACCTTCCCTTTTCTCCACATCCTCTCCAACACTTGTTTGATTTATTAATAATATCCATTCTGACAGGTGTGAGGCAATATCTCGTGGTGGTTTTCATTTGCATTTCTCTGATGGCTAGTGATGTTAAACATCTTTTCATACATCTATGGGCCATCTGTATGTCCTCCTTGGAGAAGTATTTATTCAGGTTCTTCGTCCACTTTTTAATTGGATTGTTTGTCTTCCTAGTGTTGAGTTGTATGAGTTCTTTACATATTTTGGAGATCAAACCGTTGTCTGATGTATCATTGGCAAATATGTTCTCCTGTATAGTCAGTTCCCTTTCCATTTTGATGATGTTTCTTTAGCCATACAGAAGATTTTTCACTTGATGTGGTCCCATCTGTTTATGTTTTTCCCTTGACTTTTCTTGCCCTAGGAGATATATTGGCAAAAAATATTGCTACATGGGATATCTGAAATTTTACTGCCTATGTTCTCCTCTAGGACTTTATGGTATCATGACTTATATTTAAGTCTTTTACCCATTTTGAGTTTATTCTAGTATATGGTGTAAGTGGGTGGTCTAGTTTCATTTTTTGAATGTACCAGTCCAGTTTTCCAACACCATTTATTGAAGAGACTATTTTTATTCCATTTTATGCTCATGCCCCTCTGTCAAATATTAATGGGCCATAGAGACATGGGTTTATTTCTGGGCTCACTATCCTGTCCCACTGATCTATGTGTCTGTTCCTATGCTAGTACCAAGCTGTTGTGATTACAGTGGAGTTGTAGTATAATTCTGTATCAGGCGTTATGATCCTGCCAACTTTGTTCCTCTTTCTCAAGACTGCTGAGGTTATTTGGGGCCTTTTTTGGTTCCATATAAATTTTTGGAGTATTTGTTCTAGATCAGTGAAATATGCCATAAGTATTTTAACACAGATTGTATTGAGTCTATAGATTGCTTCGGGTAGTATGGAAATTTCAGATTTACTCTTATAGTTCAAACATTCTTTCAGTGGCCAGGATATTCGACTATAGCCTCTGCTTCAGCAAAGTACACATTTCACCCTCCGCCATTTGCTACTTAGGACTGTAGTCAGTGTGTCCTGAACAGATCCGGGATACATGTTTGAGACAGAGGGATGTGTCTCTGTTAGGATGTTTCCAATTGCATGGAATGGCTATCCCTACCCAAACTGCCTCTGAAAGTGGGAAGGGGCAGAGAAATCATTGGCTCACGTATGTGAAGAGGGTGAGGTCATGCAAAATAGTTGCTTCAGACAAGGCTTTAGCCAGGGCTCAGGGATGTGAAGAAAGAGGACCTGGTTTCTCTGTTACCACTTCCCCTCTCTACTTTGAGCTTCATTCTCTCCATCCTCAGGTTCCCTTTTCATGGTCAAAGATGGCTGCCAACAGTTCCTGAAGCCACCTGCTTCCACGTTAGCAGGCTATAAAAGCAGGGCAGTCTTTGTCCTTGTAGTTCCCAGCAAAAGGTAAAAAATACACCCTGCTAGATGCAACGCTACATGATACATGCATCTCCACAACATCACGGTGGCCAGTGTAATACCACATGATTTTTTCCTTAAATCAACCAGCTTCCTCCCCTGGAGGTGGGAAAAGGTCAATGGGGGAGTGGTGGTTTCCCAAAGGTGTTATAAGATCCCACTACCAAGAATTAGGAAAAACTGATGTTGGCCAGTAAGGGAACCATATTTTCTAATAGTTGTTTGTACTATTTCACTATTACAACCAATATGTCAATGAACACAATTATACATAAATTCTTACACGTATGTAAAATGATCTTAAAATGAATTCTTAAAAATTCAATTGTTGAGTCAAAACATATACACAAGTTAATGTTTTAGACATCTTGCCAAATTGCCCTCCCCAAAAGTTATAGTTTCAGCAGCAGTGTATAGCCTGCCAGCTTCCTGTTACTACCTCACTGAAAAACAGTACCACTTACCAATTCAATAAGAAAAAATCACATTTCATTGTTCAACTATGTATCTCTTCGAGCACTACTAAAGATGAAATGATTCTCACATCAGTTACCCACTGATATTTGATTTTTTATCTATTAACATTTAATTAGATGTCTGTTAATACCCTGGCTCATTTCTCAACTGGCTGTTTATACACGAAAAATAATAAACTTGTTTGTCATATGCCGTACATTTTTTTCTCACTTGTCATTTTGTGTTTTACTTTGTTTATGGTGGTGTTTATCTGTTATTTTTCTATATGAAAGTTCTACATTTTGATGTAGTCAAAACTATAAAATATTTGTTCTGAGATTGCTGTCTTAAATATTCTTTTTAGAAATAACTTTCCTTATCCCAATTATTTTCATTTAATTATTTTTCTTCTAGTATATTTATTATTTCGTATTTCTTTTAAATCCTAATCATCTAGAATATTCTTTGTCATAAGATAAGAGGTCAGGCCATAACCTTACTTTCTTCTAAGTGGGTAAATACGATTCCTGATGTAAATGTTCTATAGCCTGGTGGAGAAGAGTGTTAGCTCTGGAGCCAGACGTTTGAAAGTCATCTTTCTGTTTCTCACGTACAAAACAGATGGAAATAATGGCATTTACATCACAGGGCAGTCTGGGAGGTGGAATGTGCTGAAGCACATGAAGCATTAGAACCGTGCTTGGAGAACGGCAGATGTCATCAGCATGCATTGTTGTTACTCCTACTAATTGGAAGATCTGTTATTTCTCCTCTTGAGATAGTACCTTTGTGACGTACTGAATGTCTGTATGTGGGTCTGTTTCCAGAATTTTTGGTTTCTTCTATTGATCACTCTCTTTATTTTTGTCTCTTTGCTGATTTTTAAGAGGGTTTATATCAATATTTCTGGAATCAGCAGAATGAACTTGTGACTTCTTAAAATGCCTTGATTTCTTGTCCTTAAAAGTGACAGGAGTCATTTCTTTTGTGTCTCATGTCAATTTCTGCACAAATTCACTCTCATCACCAAGCACTGTGGATATCACCTTGTGGTTCTTTAGCATATTCAGTCTCAGCTCTCCCACTTACCAGCTGTTAGCTTGGGCAGGAAACCCGAACATGCTACCTCAGTTGCTTCATTTGTAAAGTGGGGATAATAAGTTATTATATACCTCACAGGACTTCTGTGAGGATTCAATGAAATAGTGCATATAAAGTCTATGTTACAGTGAACATAATAATCCCCAAATAATTATTTATTCATTTATTTTCATTATTACCTTGTTATATAAGACACAAAAGTTTCTCATTAGCAGAGAATAAGGAGACCAGTAACTACTGACAGGAGTAATCAGGATATAAGAGATGCAGAGAAAAGGAAACCAACAGTATTTTTCAAGTGAAGTTATAATTTTTTTCAAGTTAACATATAATTAGTAGCACCCAATATAATATAATACCTATGCATGGCAGGTGCTTAAAAAATTATTGACCTAGTAAGTATAAAGAAATCAAACTTCCTTTTTATCTGGGCATTGCTGAAGATTTCATATGAAGTGAATACTAGGAAAGAAAAACTTCACTAATAACATGCCTTGAAAGTGTGAATCAATAAAATAGTATTAAGAATCTTGTTCAAGGCTTATGGTACATTTTTCCCCCTACAATTACCCCATGTCTACATATACACAGAAGAGATAGTTAAAAAAGGAAAAATGCTTAGGAATTAGTAGTCACAGCAATAATTTCATTTCCTTGAGACCCATAACGTGTTCAACCACAGAGTAATTCGCATGCATACACACACACAATCCATAAACAAGCATTCCTTAACATTTTTAAACAATTTCAGCTTGGCTCAATTCCAGTTAATCATATTAAAATGTCAAGAAAAGTAAGTATTAAAGACACAATCTGGTCCTTCTTGAACTTATTTACTTGTTCTTCAGAAAAAAAGCTATGGCAGCGAGGGGTTGACTACAACCTTTCAGCGGACAGTTTAATTATGTCTCAAGCAGCATCTTTCACCGTACGCAACAGGCAACAGAGGCAGGGGACCCCCACCATACGTGAGGGGCAGAGCGGCCATGTGTGCTGGTGTTCTTGAAGGTTTGCAGTGTAGGAGCAAAGCCACTGACAGGGACACTGGGAGCCTCTCAACTCTGAGTCATCTCGGGGTGCCAGTAGCATTTGAAATGTTATGCCAAAGAATTATTAGGAACCAAAACATTAAAATCACTCCCATGTGAGTGTGAAACTCAATCTTCTTGACTTTTAAAGGAAAGATGTTTCTTTTACAATTCCACCATTTTCAATGCCAGTAATTGCACACTGGATCAAAAGACTGATGAGGAATGGAATTGGAAACCTGGAGATAATTTAAGAATAGCTTAGGTAACCAGACCCAGCCTTTGAAAAGAACTCTATGGGGGAGGTCTTAAGTGATCCTAAGTCATGACCACAACTCCTTGGACACCACCACAGAAAAAGAAAACACCATTTATGTTTACATGGCCTCTGAAAATTCAGCTATGTCAGCTTGAGTTGATTTTTACAGCCATTTTCACAAGTGATTTAAGTTGCTAATTAATTGGCAAATGTTCAGTTCCCATCCACTCCAGTTATCTGGGTCAAGAGAAATAGGCATGTCAACGCAACCAGCAAAGGAGGAATCAGAAAACTCCTTTACAGCCCTGTGAGCCATATTCCTTTGCTACAGTGTTCCAAACAACACACTTATCATGGTCGACTCACAGTTTTAAAGTAAGCATACTTCCTATTTGATATGTAGCTTTATGTTAAATTGCATTTAAGACAAACTTCTGAAGTCCAAGGGCTTTCTATAGATTTTAGAAAACAAAATAAATAGAGCAATGATGAGAGCGATGATGGTGGTGGGCAGAGGGTGCAGGGGAAGAGAGAAAGGGAGAAGGAAGGAAGAAAAGAGGAGCCATCTAAAAAATAAACCCCCCATTAAGAAAGTAAATGTATTTCTTTCCTCCAAATTCATGATTCTGTTATTCATTTATTCCACACATTTTATTAAGTGCCAGTCACTGTTCTTGGCATTGGAAATGAAGTAGTGATTAGGAAAATAGACTTTTCTTGTCTTCATTGGAGCTTCTAATGTAATGAAGGATATTGCCAATTATTAGATAATCTTACAAACAAATACAAAATTCATCACTGGGTCAAATGACTGCACGTGGGAAGCAAACAGACAGGGGGCTCTGGAAAAGCCAGGGAAGGATGCTCTGAGAAGTGATACTTGAGGTGAGTTCTGACAGGAGAAGAGGATGAGAATTCCCTAGGTAACAAGAGGAAGAAAGGGCACCCCAGGGGAGGGACCAATACATGCAAAGGCTGTGAGGTAGGAGAAGGAAAGAGGAGTGGGGATTAAAAGAAAGCCAGTGGAACACTGGGAGATGGGTTAGGAGCAAGACAGAGCTGGAGGACCCCTGCTGAGGACTTCTGTTTGTACCTTAAGAGCAATGGGCACCCTCTGAAAGAATTTAAGCAGGTGGATGACATAGCCAAAATCACATTCTCACAACATCAGTCTGGATACAGCGTGGGGACCGGGTTGGAGGGAGCCCAGGGGGGTTCTGGGGAAACCAGCTGAAACGTCAGGAATAAGCTACTGCTGTCATCTGGCTAATGGCAGCTTAGACCAGGATGGTGCCTGAGAGATGAACACAGGAAAAGCCAAAATAATGTGAATTAAATTTGAATAAGGAAAAGGGCATATGGAATAATCTTATGCAGTAAAACTAACTGCTTTGGGTGGGGGGAGGGAGGGTTAACACAACAGCAATACTTTATAAGGCCAAATACTGCTGATGACTCAGACAACTGGCATTCTAAGTCTAAATAAGTCTACATCCAGAATTGTAACTAGTTAAGGTTGTTCTGAGGCCTTACACTTACTTGCCTGCAGAGCTAATCTAAGACAAAGATAGAATAGTAGGACTTCTGATTCTGGTCAAGATATAAAAAAGCATAGAGCTTATCACATGCATCACAATAAAAAGAAATAGTAAACCTAAATTTACACTTTTCCTTAAAGCCATAAAGACTACCAGACACATACACACAACAAGTCTAAATAACTAATTGCAGAGAGAGAGAGACATGACCTTCAAAGAGGAGCAAAAAGTGGCCATTATTTTCACACCTGGGACAAAGTGCCTGGCCTGAATACAGGCAGATGGATGAGTGGGCCTAATATAGAAAGGTAGAGTTTGATGGAATGAGGAGAAATCAGGAATGAGCAGAACTTTTAACAATAGTGTGGGCTAGCAGGAAATCCTGGAATCTGGAAGAGTCCCAAACACAAAAATACACCCATCAGAACAGCATTTCTACCCCCTTAGAATTTTGCTGGGTCAGCAGCAGTTAGGGCAGAGGCTGGAGATACAGGGAGATCTCTCCGGCGCTTGGACTGCTTAGGGTTCCAGAGCCCTCCTGCAGTTGGGTCTGGAGAAATCAAACTAAAACTGAAACCAAATCCCCTTCAAATTCAAATCTTGAAGATCCCAGAGAGATCATCCCCATAGATGTAGCAAGAAATTGGAGGTTAGGCCAAAAGACCAAGAGAAATCTCTATAATTTCATTGGCAAGAGTGAAATTGAAACCAATGAGATTAAAGTTGTATCCCAGTCCCAGGTCAGCTAAACTCATCATAGGATCTGGATAAACACCCCCTTCCCAAGCTTAGGACAGAGGAAAGGGAAGGCCTCTCTGGGAAACACAAAACAAAAATCCAGTCTAGTTTAGTCCCTATTGTTCTTTTATGCAAAATGTGTGGCCTACAATGAAAAATTGTAAGATATAAAAATGTGACCCACAATAAAAAAAAACAATCAAGAGAGACAGACCCACTGGTGACCACAAACTGCAATCTGTAGAAGAGGTTTCTAAAACAACTATTTTAAATACATTAAAGAATTGTGCTAACTATGTTAAAGATGGACTACATGGGTGAACAGAAATAAAAATCTAAAGCTCTAAAGAAGATCCAAAGAGAAATTTTAGAATAGAAAACCATACCGGAAAGAAAGAATGTAATAAATCACCATAAGAGAAGGTAAATAAAAGATCAATGAATGCAAAGACAAGTCAACAGAAAACAGCTAACATGAAATACAGAAATAAGAAAGAATTATAATACTGAAGATACTGTCAGAGGTATGTGGGTTAGTAGCAAATGATCTAACATACATGTAATTGGTCCTCTCAGGACATTCTCTCTCCAAAATGGAATCCAATTAGAAGTCAATAATAAATTGATAACTGAAAAAAACCTCACATATTTAGAAATTAAGCTACATACTGCTCACTCATCATGGGTCAAAGAAGAAGTGAAATAGAATTTATAAAATATTTTGTACTCAATAATAAAAACACAAAATATCAAAATCTGTGAGATGTAGCTGAAGCAGTGCTCAGGGGAAAAATTAGAGCTTTAAATGCATGTATCAGAAAAAAGAATGATTTCAAACAAAGAATAAAAGGCATAAAGAGTGATGAGGAAGAAATAAACTATCTTTGCTTCAGGTAATATAATTATGTATGTACAAAAAATCTGAAGGAATCAACAAACTATTATGACTACTGAGCGAATATACAAGGTCGTAGGATACACGGCAATATATAAACATCAATTGTATTTCTGTATCCTAGCAACAAAAACAATCGGAGACTGAAACTTTTTAAATACCATTATAGCAGCATTAAACCTAAAAATAAGAATTTTTTATTTGCAACTCCTCTCTATTTGTAAGCTGTGGAAACACCACTAAGTGAAATTCTGAGTAAAGGGAGAGAAATACCATATTCAAGGACCGAGGGACTTACTATTGTTAAGATAGTTATTCTCCAAAAATTAGTGTGTATATTAAAATAATAGCAACCAAAATCTTATCAGGGTTTTCACTGCATATTTTAGGATTGCATATTATAAATTTACATTAGTTAAGATATTGCATTGGTAGGGGAAAAAGCAAATAGAAAATGAATAGAGTGGATAAATACACACATAAGCAATAGAATTTCAACAAAACTAAATGCAATTCAATGCAGAAATATCACTGGTGCTGTAACATCAAATGTTGCTAAAGCAAATGGGTTTCTGTATGGAATCAAATGCCCCCCAAAAATCTAAAAAGTTTCTAGGAAAGAAAAAGAATATCTTCATGATTACAATAGTCAGATTGTTTTCAGTCTGAAACAAAAAGTACAATTTTAACCAAGTGGAAAAAGCTGTTTAACTTCATCAAAATTTAAAGCTTCTGCTTATAAAAGACACCATTTAGAAAGTGAGAAAAGGCAAAACTACTATGAGAAAAAAAGCAGTATTTATAAAAAATTATATATTTATTCTTACATGTTTAAACTTCAGTCACAAAGTACTCTCCATTTGATACAATACACCTGTTGAGACATTTTTTCCACTGCTTAAAACAGTTTTTGAACTTGTCAATTTTGATGCCTTTTATTGTTTCTGCTGATTTTTTGTTTCATCTCTTCCATATTGGCAAAATGTTTTCCTTTGAGTCTCATGTGGAACAAAAAAAAAAGTTGCTTGGGGCAAGATTAGGTGAATAGGAAGGGTGGGGCACAGGGGTGATGTCATTTTTGGTAAAAAAATGCTGAACACTCAGCAGTATTGGCAGGTGCGTTTATAAATCGCCCATCATGAAATGGGCAAAGCACTGAAAGAATCAAACAAATTCACTGAAGCCGAACACAGCCTCTCACAACAATGCCAGCTGGGTTCCTACAGTACTCACCTAGCAGGGGAAGCCTGTACTACAAGGGGCCCACACATCAGGAGATATCCCGATTTTTGGGTCCCCTTGTATATATGGATTCATTTCCAGAATACATAAATAAGTTCTATAAATCAGTAATTTAAAAAATAACCCAATTTAAAAGAAGGGAAAAATGTAAACAGAAATCTTCCCAAGAAAGGGTACAGGAATAGCAAATAAGCATGTAAAAAGGTGCTTAACATCATATGTTATTAGGAAAATATAAATTAAAGCCACAGAGATACCACTGTCCAGGTAAATTTAAAGAATGACTATATCAAGTGCTAATGAAGCAGCTGAAGCTCTCAGACATGGCTGTGGGAATATAAAGATACCATCACTTCGGGAAACAATGTAGCAGGTTTTACAAAGTTCCACATACCCTAGCTTATAACACAATTGTATTCCTCGAAGTACACTTAAGAGAAATAAAGACATATGCCCACAGAAAACAAGAGGCATACATATGTTCATAGAAACTTTATTCACAGCTACCAAAAACCGTCAAGAAATGAGTTGTCCATCAAAAATAGTAAGTCCTGGCCATGTGGCCCAGTTGGTTGGAGTGTCATCCCATACACCAAAAGGTTGCAGGCTCCATTCTTGGTCAGGTCAGGGCACATGCCTACCTTGTGGGTTTGATCCTGGGTCAAGTGCATACAACAGGCAATCCATCCATGTCTATCCATCTCCCTCTCTCTCTCTCTTTCTCTCCCCCCAACTTCCTCTCTCTAAAACGTATCCTCGGAAGAGGACTAAAGAAAGAAAAAGACATGGAAAAAGAATAAATAAGTCAACTATGGTATATGCATACCATGCATCTGTAGTCAGAAATGAAAAAGAACTGAAGACGCATGCAACAGTATAGACGAACACACTGACTCTACGTATTTCAAGTCCAAGCACAAACAAAACTAACACGTGGTCATGGCCACCAGGAGAGCGCCGCCTTTGGGGGAAGCGAGGAAGTGCAGGCGGAAGTGGGGCCAGGACCTTTCAGGCTGATGAAAACCAGTAGGGAAGCAGGAGCACAGTCACCAACACCCACACACACGCAGGTCTGTGCGTTTCTGCTGTATGTAAATGATTTCCTTAATAAAGGAAAGAGAAAAAACAATGACACTTAACCACATGAAAAAATACACAGATACACAAAAGTGTAAATTCTACTCTCTCCAAAATAGTGAATTTATTATAAAAAAAAAACATGACTTCGCAATGCAAGGGAAAAGTGCAAAAAAGTATTATAAAATTAAGCTATTGAAGTTTATTTTTCAAAAAGAGCTACGCACAGAACAGGATTCTTACAGAGAAAAAATTTTATACAACCCGAGAGTCCGCCTCTAGCAACCAGAGGCAGCCCCCGGGACATTCTTCACAGGCACGTTCAGAGATTATCCTGAAAGACCATGAGTGGCCGTTTGATGGAAAAGGCTGGACTCTGGAGCCAGGCGACCCCCAATGCAAAGCCTGTCTGTGACCGAGTTGCTCTGTGACCTGAGCTGTCAGCCTGGACTCTCTGGGCCTCGATTTCTGCACCAGTAAAATGGAGAAAGGGCTGCTTTGAACATGAAAGAAGACAACATATGGAAAGCGCTAGGAGCCTGGTGCGGAGGCAACTCCCTTAACGAGTTGCTGTAATTATGACTAATGGAGAGGAGACAGCCTGAGGGGAGGTGGTGGATGGAGGGAGGAGCTGGAGTTGTCAGGAGGGAGGTGTTTGTTTTGCTGAGCAACCACCCCACTGCCCGCCCAGTGTGACCCCGTGCAACCCCGTGCTGAATGAATGTCTGAATTCCAGGAGGTATTCTCTGTAGTAATGAACCGGCCCACTCTCCCTCAATTGATGGCTCCGGAAGTCTGATTCTAGTCGGCCCCTCAGTACCCACTCACGAAACAAACAAACAGGCAAACACCGGCGGGGCTCAGATGGCTACCTGGGTTTTCCATAATCTGGACATGGCCCCTTGTGTAGTTAGTTATTAAGGATAATAGGGCTGCGCCCCCAGATCCCTTCAAATCCCATTCTTTCGGAAGAACATAATTATAGTGATGACTGACTCTTTAAGATCAATTTTCTAACACATTCGTTTAGTACCTCTGGGTTTCCCCACGTCAAGGTCCTGCTCGCCCAGTCTGAGTGTTCTTCTCCGTGGAACCAGGCACACCCACTTCTGCCTGTCTGCCTGTGAAACGTGAAGACAGTCCCATCAGAGGTGAGGAATAATCTGGGCCCCAAACAGGATTTCTCTGGTTCTACCGGTTGTTACCGCATCATTTCAGTGGATCTCAGAGCAGCAAGGCATCTCTATGGAGACGAGAAAACCCTGTCACGCCCCTTCCTTCCTACTGAGATCTGCAATTCACTCTATCGTTTCCATTTTCTTGAGCTTCATTCCCTCTCAAGGTCCCTCAACGCACAGATAGAGAACTTGAATTGGACAGTTTGTCTTATGAGGAAATGAAATTTCTCCTTCAAGTATCACCTGGGGATTCCTTATCCATCCTTAGAAGAAAACCTGGATTAACTAACACACCTCCCCTTAGCGTGGCAGGCCTCCCTGCACTTCCGCAGCGGCCAGCAACCGCCCTGACCACGCCATCCACAAACCAAGACGTTCCTCACTGCTCTCTGCTGGCACCCTTGCTCTTCCCTTCAAAGTGCTCACCACAATGTGCAATTGTTTTTTTGTTTGTTTGTTTGTTTTTTGCATGTCTCTTTACAAGAAAATATTCAGAGGGGCCACACTGAGCCACCTTAGTTGTGGCTGTACCCCCAGTGCCTGGCCCACCAGGGGCGCTCAACGGACTCTGGATACAGGAATGCATATGTTTAGATATTTCTGAATAGCTCATGTTCTCTCCTTAGCCTTCTGTAACTGGACCATACATCTTAGTCCTCCTGAGAGTTTTCCAGTTGCAAAGTCCAGAGAGCAAGGAGGGAACAGATGTCTGCGAATGAGGCTGGTATAAAGAAACAGGAAGTGGAGAGGCTGGCCAGAGTACATGCTTTTCTCAAAGGCACTCGAATTCCAAAAAAAGTTTTAACCACTAGGATTGCTGAGGGTAATATGTTTATGGCTGGATTGGGCCTGCGGGCCATCATTTCACAAGCTCTCTTCCAACCTTTCCTCCGTAAACACCATTTCCAGGCCCCTCTTCTCCTCACCCTGGAAGTAATCCAGGGTGGCCATGTCTCTCTTGATGTTTGCTTAACTGACCAGGGCTCACAGCACTGGGGGCCCAGGGTCCAGGGCCTGTTACCTTCCGGGGTCTGCACAGGAAAGGGCTCCCCTGGCAGCCAGAAGACCTGAGGCCTCCCAGCAGATGGCCCACACTGTTGTTGGCTCCCAGAGTTTACAGTCGATATGTCTTCTTTTTACCATGAGCTGCTGACAAGCCACTTAATGACAATAATATTTATAAAACAGCCTAAACAGAGATCTCTGGCCTTGGAAAAATCCAGACCATACATTTCTCGGTCATGTTTTCCTTCAGCACGAGTCTTGACAAGAAGAACAGGAGTCCCCAGTTGCCCTGATCTCCCAAGGATAGATGGGTCCCAAACAACCAATCCAATCACAAAGAAATAATGCAGCCAGTGACTCTTCCTGACCAAGGTAATTAAACTAGACCAGGAGTTCCCATACCCTGCCGTGGGCTAGAATCACCTCTGGCCTTGCCCCTGGAAATTCTGACTAAGTCTGGAGTGCCAGGAATTCATACCGTCAATAAGTTCCATAGACAATGTGGCATGTCCAAGGACTCACATCTAGAAGCCACTGCCTAGACTAGCAGCATCACCTTCACTAGCAAATTCTCAAAACTCTGGAAGTGAGGCCATCAAAAGGTCAGATGCATTCTAAAATTTGAAAGCTACTGATTTATATCATAGTTGATAAACTTACTAAAGAGCCAGATGGCAAATATCTTAGGCTTTGCGGGTCAAGAGGCAAATTGAGGTAATTATGTAGACTCTTATATAACAATTTAAAATGCAACCATTTGTTGTGGGTTAAATTGTGTCTTGCCCCCCACCTTTCCCACCAAAGACATGTTGTTGCCCTAATTTCCAGTACCTCCGAATGTATCCTTGTTTGGAAAGAGTCCTCATAGAGGTAATGAACTTAAGATGAGGTCATCAGTGTGGGCCCTGATCTAGTGTGATGGGTATCTTTATAAAAAGGGGAAATTGAACACAGAGAGAAACACATAGAAGAAAGACAATGAGAGACACTGAGCAAGGAACACTGGGGCTACCAGCAGCTAGGGTAAGGCATGGAACAGATTCTCCCTCCGGCCCTCAGGAGAAACCAACTATGCTGACACCTGGGTTTCCAACTCAGCCTCCACACTGTGACACAGTAAGTCTGGTGTTCAAGCCACTCTGGACTACTTTATTATGGCAGTCCTAGAAAACTAACACACCATTTAAAATGCAAAAACACTTATTAGCTCAAGGGCCATACAAACATGGGCAAGCAGCAGGCTAAATAAAGCCCATGGGCCATATCTAAACTGTGCCAACCATACTGACTCAACATCCTGGCCGTCAACCCACTGTTCATAATCTCATAGTAGACCCAGTTTCAGGTCCCCACATCCTACTCAAATACCACCTCTTTGGAGATATTTTCCAAAAAAAATCTGAGTAATGTTGAGCCTGTACTTCAGGGGACATGCCAGCCTTGCTCACTGTTATATCCTAAGAACCTGACACGTATATAACTTTCAATAATTAATTATTGCCCTGACCAATGTGGCTCAGTTGGTTGGAGTGTCGTCCCATGGACCAAAATGTTGTGGGTTTGATTCCCGGTCAGAGCACTTATCCAGGTTGAGGGTTTGATCCCCAGTTGGGGCATGTACGAGAGGCAACAGATCGATGTTTCTCTCTCACATCTCCCTCCCTCCCTCCTTCCCTCCCTCCCTCTGTCTCTCTCTCCCTCCCCCTTCCCTCTTTAAGTAAAAGTAATAAAAATGTTCTCAGGTAAGGATAAAAGAATTTTAAAATAATTATTCAATGAATGAAAGAATTTAAGATGATAACCAGAAGCTCTTTCAGCTAAAAGAGACTACAGACTTCATTAGTCACAGTCCTCCAGTTTCAGAGAGGCAACTTGAATCCATGGGGTGTCAGTGGTTGCCCAAAGTGACACCGTGGAACACCCCAGGTTAAAATCCACTCGTCCAGACTCCCAGACTTAGAGGCCTTTCATCACCCCACTTCACCTCTTACACATAACTAAGGCTATCCTGAAACGTTGGTAATTTACACGCCATACGTCTTCCGTATTTTCACACAAGGGGTCTGCAAACAGGAAGGGATGTGCCAGGAACTCAGACGAGGTTAGCACCTGGCCATAAGGCAGCCCGAGGCAGGCTGAGCAGGAGGTACAGCAGAACATTCACTGGCGAAAACTTTGGTGGACATTCACCAGGGCTACCTAGCTCCCACGCCTTTTTGTACCCAGACCTGATTTTGTTTTGGAAAATCTGCTGTTTCCTATAGTATGTAGCCCTGGTAGGAGGTAGTCTCAGAGCCCACTTTCCAACCAGAAAGAAAAAGACCAATCCATATAATACCTGCCCACGGGTATAGTCAGGGGCCTGTATGTGGCTGAAGCTCACTCTATCTGACCCTGGCTCCCAGACTGTAACTCCCAAGTGACACAGGGCACAGTATACAGGATGAGGCAAAAGTATGTTTACAGTTGTATGTGAAAATTTAGTTTTGTATTATTTATTAGTTATATTATTTTCCATATGAACAACTGTAAACCTACTTTTGCCACACTCCGGATTAGTTACTGATTGCTATGTAGCAAATGATTACAGACTAATCATCTTAAAAATAACATTCCTTGGTTTGCTTATAGGTATATAGGGGCCAGAACTCTGGGATGTTGTGGCTAGGTTCTTTGCTCAGGGTCTGTGGTGGTTAATGTTATGTGTCAACTTGGCTGGGCTAAGGGATGCCCACTGAGGGGGTAAAACATCATTTCTGGGTGTCTGTGGGGGTGCTTCCGGAAAAGATTAGCACCTGAAATCAGTCGAGTGAGTAGAGAAGCTGGCCCTTGCCAGTATGGGTATGCATCATCCAACTGACACCCTCTGTAGAACAAAAATGGGGAGGAAGGCCAAATGTACTGTCTTCTTGAGCTGGGACATTCCTCTTCTCCTGCCCTTGGACCTCAGTGCCCCTGATTCTCAGGCCTTCAGACCTGGACTAGGACTGACACTTCTGGCCTCCCAATTCTCAGGCCTTCAGACTCAGACTGAAGGATACTACTGGTGTCCTGGTTCTCCAGCTTGTGGGTGGCAGATCATGAGTCTTCTCAGCCTTATAATCATACTAACCAATTCCCATAATAAATCTGTGTGTGTGTGTGTGTGTGTGTGTGTGTGTGTGTGTGTGTGTGTTTCTATCTCTATCTTCTATTGGTTCTATTTCTCTGGAGAACCCTAATACAGAACCTACAAGATATTGGCAGCCGTGGTCTCATTGGACATGCCTCTTCCAAGCTCCTTCTTATTATTAGTAAAATTCAGTTCCTTGCAGTTGTAGGGCTGAGTGTCCTGTGTCCTTTCTGGCTGTTGGCTGGGAGTCACTCTCAGCTCCTTGGAGTAGTTTTGTGGTCCTGCCACAAGCCCCCTCCAGAGTCAAAGCCTATAATGGCACACAGCATCCTTCTGATGCTTTGAATCCCTCTGCTTCCTATCTGCCTTCTTCTGCTTTAAAAGGCTCATATAATTAGATCAGGCCTATTTTGATTATCTCCATATTTTAAGGTCAACTGACTTTGAACTCTATACCTGCAACATCCTTTCACATCAGTGCCTATACTGAACAACCAGGGGATGGGAATCTTGGGACATCCATAGCATTCTGCCTACCACAGGGAACCCCTGGAGGTCACCTTCATCGCAGAGGCAGCAGTGGCAGTAACGACTCGGCCACTCAGTTTCTGTTAGAAGACAGAGACAGCTGCTCTGTTCCCCAGGTCCTGCTTCCTAGGTCTCTGCTGTGTTTCCCACTTCCTGCTTCTTGGTTCCTATCATTCCCAAAGTTGGCCTCCTAGCCTCTCATCAAATCTGATGACACCTAATATAAGTAAATAAATCTCCATTTCCATGACCTTAGCCAAAGCCTGCTTCTGTTGCTTGCAATCAAGAAACCTGATTGTCTCAAGCTCTAATAAGTATGCAGTAATCCAACACAAACGGGGACTCTTCTGAAAGGAGTGTGGTGAGGTAGGAAAGACCACAGGTACACAGAGAGCTTTGTCAAACCCCGAGTCCAACCTGCTGAAATACTGGAGTGCTACTAAACCACAGGGAGTCAACCACTGCTTTATTTAAACAAAGGCAGTCACTGGTCTATGTGGTAGAAATAAATTAACCGGTCAATTTAAACCTTTGTTTAATTCTTTTATTTTTTTATTTGAAAAAAAAGGACTAGACAAAAGCTGAAGTTAAACAAACTAACACTAGTTGAAAAGTGAAAAATCTGTTAAAAAATCTCCTGACCTCATATAGTTGTTATACTATATTTAACTTTGTGTTTTCCTAAACTAAACAAATTCTTCCCACAGACTCAGCTGAGTAACACATGCTTCCAGGCTCGGCTTTTGTACCTGAGCTTGTGTGCAAGGGCACCTTTCAGGTCAAAAGCTGACTTGGGCAGGGTTTGGGGTTGGTAGCAATGGAAGTGTATATGTATCAGGGTATGTATCCCTTCCTAATCCAAAACTTCCTCCCAGGGATTTCTATGTTCTGTGGAGTGAAAAGATGTGGTCAGCTCATTTAACCTGCTTGCAAGAGCCCACTCTGTCACCTTATAACCTAGGTTTTTCTGGCCCTAAACGAATCACAGGGATGTCACTGCTTCAGGGTAAACACGATGATCTGCCTAGGTAAGAGTGGATAAGCAGTCCCAAATGCACAGGAAAAAACAAACAAAAAACAAAGCAGTCCGCTCTGCCCCGAACCTTGACATGGTTTACAGACATTAATCTGTATGTGGAAAAATGCGTTCGCGCCAGCCTCCCCGAGCAGCGCTGTGGCAGCTCCTTCCTCCTTTGTTGAACTTAACTTGGAAAAAGCACTGCAGGGTGAGGAACGGTTGGCACCAGGCAGAACGTGCGTATGTTTCCACAGTCTGCTCCAGCATAAACAGACCACACTTACTAGGCAGTGAGGAGTCAGGAACTACCCAGCCTGGGGAAGACAAAGGCCACACCCAGGGAAATCAGGAAAGAGACCAAGTGCACACTCTATGCCCGTCTCTTCCCTTCTCGCCCCATCCACACTCAGGGCTCTCCCTTTCCTCTGCAGAGCTTCAGGCACCTGGAATACAGCATCCAGCATTTTGCTCCAGGATGTGGTGCTCAGTACCTCCTGCTTGCTTTCAGGAGCAGGTAGGGAAAAGTGAAGGAGACATTTCCTACTCTGCACTCTTGATTAGTGAATGCAAAGGACATCTGATCGGTACAGAGATTTCGACGAGGGAGCCGGACAGCCTGCATTTGAATCTAATGCCATCACGGTATTTGCCATAAATCCCAGTCTACTGCCCCCTGGGTCACCGTGCAGTGTGCCTGTGGCTGAGAGGCTCTGCTCCACGCAGTCATTCAGGGACTCATTCAGGCTCCTTCCACCGCATGGCCCTGCCATCGCTCAGGGCCGTGGAGCCCGCAGGAGAGAAAAGTGACCGCTGTCTGCAGGTGTACATATCACGCTCACCCACCAGCCCGTGGACCAACACTCAGGTTCATGGTCCCCTCTATCTACAAGGGAGGCTGAGAAATGCAGCATGGCTGCATGCCCAGAGGAAGAGGTAAATGGTTTGGTGAGCAACTACCCAGTCTCTGCCACAGCCTCTTACTTGCAAAAGTGCCTGTGTTCTAACTTCTTTCCCTGTTAAGTGGGGGTAATAGCCAGGGTCCTCCAGAGAAAGTGAACGTGTGTGTGTGTGTGTGTGCGCGCGTGTGTGTGTGTGTGTAAGAAAAAGGGGTGTGGGAGGGCACTCTGCTTTATTTGAAGTTTACTGATTTAAATTAATCTCAATCTAAAACATACCTTTCACAGCAACACCTAAACTAGCGTGTGACCAAATATCTATGTACCACAGCCCAGCCAGTTTAACACAGAAAATTAACCATTACAATTGGCTTGAGAAGTGAGTATCAAAGCACCCCAGACCATGCCTGGCCCCCAGCAAATTCTCTGCAACTGCCAACTTGCTGTCACTCCTGTTGTGATTTATTTCTTTCTCACTGCTGTTGTCAGCATCACTATGCATGGAGGCCTGAACGCAGCACCGTGGCCCCACCACCATCCCAGCCTCTCTTCTCAGCTACCCGGTCAAAATACCTAGGAAGAGATGGACCTGAAAAGGGCCAGTTTTCCTGAGACAAATTATTTCTTTATTTTTTTCCCATCTGCTATCTCACTCGACCCTGCACTCAAACCTATGAAGGGGCAGGGCTATGTGAGTCGTGCTGTCCTTCTCTCAGAGCTGCGGTTCAATAGGGTGGCTGCCCCCCTGCTCCCCCTTCCTATTCTGTGTCCTGCCCCATCCTCCAGATGCCATTCCAGGAGAGCCACCTGCCCTATGTGGGAGGGGCCTTTCTTAGCACCTGATCTAAAATTCAGTATACTACCTCCTGTTCCCACAGAAGTAATATGTGACAAGCATTGATTGAGTAGGACCTACTGAAATACCTCTATTAATACTACTCTTTAGGTACTCCATGAATTAAATAGGTTTTTGTAGACAGATCTTAGGGAACCCAGTTCACCATCTAAAACATTTAAAGTATTATTTCCACGGGAAAACAAGCCCAACAATTCAAAAACTAAACACAGGAACACAGGAATGAACTTTTGGAACATGACTGTTTATAAGGGGGTTTCCTGCACAAGTGTTGACACCAGAACTGGCCTTTGGAGCAGCTGGGAGGCAGTGAGAGTTTGGCTTTGGGTCCCTCACATTCCCTGTATCGCAGGGCTCGGCCGTTGGCAGCTGGTCTGTGGTCTTCATCATTGCTGATGCTAACAGAAAGGACAGAAGCAGAAGCCAGAAGTCTGGGTACCTGACCTGGCTCTGTCTGAACCAGCTGTGTGACCTCAGGTAAGTCTTTTTACTCTGGTTCCCTTGACTGTAAAGCAAGGGGGGGCAGATAAATTCCTGAGAGGTTGACTTCCAGCTGTCTTGTTCTCTGTCTGCACTGTCACCCCTCCACGAGGTCAGCTGCCTGGTCACCAAGACTCACATGACTCAGCTCCCTCTCATCCAAAGTAGCGGTTTTAAAGTCTCAAAGAGGGATGATAACGACCCCAAAGCCGTCAACACATAAAGGAATTCACTGGTAATGGTGGGAGAGCAGGCATAGAGCCACTCGTCTGAAAGAATCTTTGAGGACCACAGGCCCCAGCCATTGAGCCTTAAATCCTAACAATTGGGAAACAGCACACTCTCCCCTCTCACCAGCTGGGCCTGGGATTAGATACCCAGCCATTCATGGCTAGAGAGAGAATGTTCATGCAGCCTGAAATGATCGGGGTAACTGGAGCCATGTGGAGTTCAGTTGGAGAGAGTCATTCAGTCACAGACATTGCCCCTCAAAATCCAAATCCCTTAGTGGGCAAATCATTTCAGCCACCTGAGCTGCCGCGTTTTACGACGCACTTGGTGTGCAGTCTGCTGCCCCATGAAAAGCACGATCCCCTCTCCCCAAGGACAGTGATGACCCCTGCAGCACTTTTTCTCCCTGACCTGCGTGCTGGCCAATCACGCTCTTCTGAAACTAGATACTCTGAGGCCAGACCTGTGCATAGCAAAAGAGGCCGCCCCGGCTCACTAATCCAATGAAAGGATAGCTTTCCACAGGGCACATAGCGTTCCCCTCAGCCCATAATGCCTGCATGTGTCTGGGGGCGGCACTGCTGCTAAACACCCAAGACAAACCGAAGCCTGCCGAGCAGTCCACCCACTCCTGTCAACCCTGGGCAAAGTCAGTTAGTTAGACAACGTCATGCAACACAGGCCTCATCATTCTGAGACCTCGGGCTTGGCCAGTTGCTGCAGTCTACTTGATACGTGACCTTGGACAAGTCTTTTAAATTCTGTGGGACCTCCTGGCTTTAGGATTCTGCCAATAGGATCACACACTACCATACAGTCATGGCATTCCTCACTTTCACAATTCTCTCTCCAAAAGAATAAAGTTAAAAAACAAGAGAAAACAAACGGCATCCACCTGCGACTGCCCCCACTCATCCATTGGGCAAGCAGCCTTATCCTCACTTTACAGATGAAGAAAGGTTTGGGGGCACACAATTAAGTCCCCCCCCCCAAAAATCATAGTTTGAAGCCCTAAACCCCAATGTGACTGTATTCGGAGATAGAGTCCTAGGAGGTAATTCAGGTTAAGTGAGGTCATGAGAATAAGGCCCTAATCCCGTAAGACCAGTGGCCTTATGAGAAGAGGAAGAGAACTCGCCCACCCATGGGAACAGAAAGGTCTGATCACCTAATATTGAGAAGGGTCAGACCAGAGAAGCCCCACTGCCCAAGGACCTTTGACACTATTACCGTTCTGGCCGAATCACCTTCAACAGTCAGAGATGACACAGAATGACCAGTTTTTGAATGCATCCTTCCCTGTGAAGGGTAGACATCCATTCCCCATCAGAAAATGGGGTGGCTGTGGAGGCTCGGAAATTCTGCATGAAGTCTCCAGGCAGCAAGAGAACCACCATCCAACCTCCAGCGGAGAAGGCAGCATGGAAAGCCCAGGCGAAAGCAGCTTGCTCCAGGCTCTTTCAGTCATCGCCCACAAAAAGGAATGCATTTCACATTGAAACCCAATGCACACCTCCCCAAATCTAAGTGGTCTTCAACTGCAAGATACCATAATTTTACCAGTGAGATAGAAAAAAATGCTGCCTATAACAAAATTCATCATGATTTCAGAAATTTATAATAAAATAATAGGAAAACATACATCTTAGATGGGAAGGATATGTCTTGAATGGAATACAGAGAAATTTTCAAGCCATAATACTAACTTTTGTTATGTGTAATCCACTTTGATATTTACTACTCTGTTCTATTTAATGTCATTTCTCCCTCAAACACTGGTAATGACCCATTAAATTGATTTCTAATCCCTTAATGAGTTGCAACCTACAATTTGAAAAACACTGGATTAGAATTAATATATAGGACTCCTAGATAATTTTAATGAGAATCACCAGGAGTTTAAATAAATCTACTGGTAGGACAACAGAATCCCAGTGGTAACTGCTGTACAGCAGTGGTCCCCAACCTTTTGGGCACCAGGGACTGGTTTCATGGACAATTTTTCCATGCATGGGGGTTGGAGAGGGTGGGCTGGGGACACGGGGACAGGAGGTAGAGCTCAGTCAGTGACGCCAGTAGTGAGCGAGCCCCTCCCCTGCTCACCTCCTGCTGTGTGGCCCCATCCCTAACAGGAAACGGAACTGCACCAGTCTGTGGCCCTGGAATTTGGGGCCCCTGCTGTACAATATATCAGTACACGTCTCTTGCCTAGAAACTTGAGGGAGACCAGCATGTAGACATTGCTATGGGAATAATTCAAGACCCTAATGCTGTAGATGTTCCTTGCTGTAATTTAGCTACAAGACCTGTCAGCCAGGACATTTCTAAGCGCTGATTCCTGCATGCCTCCTGTATGTTGTAAGGCACGTGTTCAAAATTAGAGTGACTGGAAGCACCTGAGAAGTGTAATAATTCTGTTCTGTAACACCCCTGCCTGCGGTGTTAGGCTACTATTTATACATCTAGGTTAAGAGGTAAATACCCTAACTGCTGTCCTACAGGTCTCTACAAATCCAAGTATAATGGCTCACCAGAACACTACTTTGGTGCCACAGTTTTCCTCTTATCCTGGAGTCAAAACCATTCCAGTCCCATGAGAAATCAGATGAAGGACTGTCCAGCTGCTCACTTCTTAAGCTCTTTGCTATGCACGGAGCTCCCCGGGGGGAGAGGTGCATAGGGCCACAGATCACTGAGTGACTTTCTGCAGGAATTATAACCAAGTTGAACGCCCCATCAAGAGAGGTATAGCGAGGAAAATACTACTGAGTTCCTCTATTTTGTGCTTCACATGAAGTGAGGACTAGTCAAGAATTATCCAGAACACAGACATGGAAAACTTTTGCCTTTCCAAAGGATTTCCAGGAGTGGGCTCTCCCTAGTAGCTCTATACATATGGAAACAAACATAAATGGAATTATTATGAGCTGAACAAAGTTTACTTCTTAGTTTTTCAATTTAGTGTGGGTCTTTGAAAATACTGCCTTGGAGAGGAACATTTCCATTTAGGACCAGAGTATCAAGGAGGTCAAAGAACAAGCCAAGTGTGATCCAAGAAACTCAAGCCAAAGTGTTAAAACCTGGGGCTTCATAGACAGATAGTGAGAGCTTTCACTGATCTCAAAAACTTTCTTTCCCTTTGCTGGCAGACCAGGCCTCCTGCTACTCTCTGGCAGAGCTGGGACTCTGGACTGTCTGGAACCACAGCAACGCGTGGTCAGGGCGACTGCACAGCTTGTCGCTGCAGGACAGCAGCCAGGGGAGGGTGCCCGGGGGCTGAGATTCAGCTCACGCTCCTCTTGCCCAGTGCGCATCCTGGAGCCAGCCGCCTCTGCCTGGGGCAAGAGGTCCCTTCTGGAGCATGCAATAAGGTACCACATGGGTTAGGGGAAGGCCCGGCAATGGGGAGGGAAGCAATGAGTCATCTGTTCTATCATACTTCAGACAATCTGCAAATCACTCACAATTCTTCCCAAATATCAGCCAGCTCTATGGAATAAATTGGTTTAATCCAGAAATCTGAGCTTTAGTCCAATACTACATGTACTTATGATACATTTGAAATGTAGTTGTAAAACTCTCCCAGAGTCTACTTATTAGAATTTGGTTCAAAACTCCACATGCAATGTGAGGAGAGGAGCTGGGGAAGAAGGGAACAGATGGAGGAAAGGGGGGATCAGACAGAGCCCCTGCGGAACAATCTTTCTCTCAAACTGGAGTTGTGGTTACTGAAACAGACTACAGTTTGGTATGTCCTCCATAACCCCATGCTCTGACCTTAGGTTTTAGCTGAAACAGACATTTCTTCCACATGGAAAACCTACCGGTTCCCAACACAACCCCAGCAGACTAGTTCCTTTCACTGTTGATTAAAGGCTCTGTGCATGAGCACAAAAGCCAGGTAATAGAATTTGGGACTTGGTGTAGGTGTGATGGCTAATCCAGGTCATCTATTGGGAAGTTTTCATTCTCATCAAACGAAAACTATGTGTTGCAACTTCTCACTCCAGCCCCAGCCCCACTTCTGATATGTTCCCCCATTGCTTTTTTCCAGGTTCTCAGAGACCAGTCTAACTAGCACACCTGCTACACAACAACACGGCCTGGCCCTGGCTCATGCTCCTTTCCAGTGGAATACCCGCCCCTTTCAACACTCTGCTAATAAGCCTCCTCTCCCTTCTCCCTGAAACCTCCCCTCACTCCCACAATGGGACACTAACTCTCAATCCTTCCAATTTCAGAAAATATGTAGCTCGGTCCACCTCAAGGCCTTCATGTGGGTTTTCCAGTCTCATTGCCACCCACATCCCCATGGTTGATTCCTCTTCATCCTCCAAGTCCCCACTCTGAGATTTCCCTTGAGAGGACACTCCTACAGCTTTTCTCCGCCCCCCACCCCCCACTGCCATGCTGTTTCCTTCATGATTTCTATCACAACTTGTAAAAATGTATTTCTTTGTTCACTGTTACTTGCTGGTCACACTAACTAGATTTTGATCTCCAGAGAGGACAAACACCTTATCTGCTTTCTTCCTTAGCATACTGGCTGGTGCAGAGGTGAGCACTCAATAAAAATTTGTTAAATGTATAAACAGATGAGAAAATCTCATAGCATTTAGTTTTTAGCTCTCTAATGTAGGGTAACCACACAATTTATTATCCAAACCCAGACACTTTTGAGGGTGAAAGGGGATGCTAACTATTAACCATGTTGAGAGAAAACAGACATAAACCAGGGTATGTGGTCACCATACCCCACATCTCCTCCTAAATGTCCCATCTTTACCAACTAAGTTCTCGAGACCCATAAAATCTTTAAGATGCCACTTGCTAAACCATTTCCCTTTTGTGAAGTCCAGAATCTTTCTGATCAGGATCAAATCTTCGACTTGATGCCTCCATAGAACAGCTTCATCTACGTCAGTAATGTCAGCTCCAGTAAGGCTGAGCGTTGTTCCTTCAGCGTGGCCGTGAGCACGTCTTCATTGATAACATTGCTCTTGCACAAGGAGCCCAAGGGAAACGTTGCTTCATTTCAAGGGCAGCGAAAGCCATCTTGGCTATCCAATTCAAGTTTATTTCAGGACAGGCAGCCTCGGTGTCACATTCAATGGGCCAAGCAGTTGAAAACTCTGCAGTGGCTCCGCTCCAGCCCTGTAGAAAAGGAAGAAGGGGGGCAGGCAGGAGACCAGTGCCGAATGAAGAGCCTTTCATACTCAGACCTTTCTCGATTGTAACTGGCTATGGCCACGAGTCTCTCAAAGAGGAGGGCTGCAGAGGGAAGAGCATGAGGGTCAGAGCCAAATACTCCTGGTTTTGTTAGTGGGGTTGGTTCCTTTTCAGCTGTGTCGCTGAAAAAGTGCTATGTTGAGTCTTACTCACCTATCTGTAGAATAGGCATCATCCTACTTAACCCTGGTACAAATGAGATGATCAATAAAACACCTAGCATGATACTTCATACATAGTAAGTACTCAGTAAATCCTGCTATAAAAATAAAAATCATTATTATCTAATAAATGATGCCACCATTATAAAACTAGAATTCTACCATAATACAGTTGTCAAGAAATCCAGAACCTTGGATTCAAATTCTACCACCACCACTTCACACCTGTGTGGCCTTGGGGAAGACGTTTAACTTTTATAGACCTGAAAATTCTCATCTGTTAATTGAAGATAATTATACCTACTTCATAAGATAGTTCTAAAGATTAAATGAGATCATGAATATAAAATGTTTGGCACAAGCACATAGTGTTGTGTAATAATGTTTTTTGGAGTAGAACTTACTAGAAGTACAGATACTAAAATGGAAACAAACAGCAAGGAGTAGAATCTGTTTGAGAGCCTTGCTGACCAGCCACGAGAGGGACAGCATTTGTCCTGGTCTGCTGTGGTATCTGGTCCTGGGGCAGGCGGGGTGGGGGGCGGATGAAAAGGAGGAAGGTGGCACACAAATTGTCCACTGAGGATCCCAATAAGAATATGGAACGTAATCAGCAGGCTCCCTAAATGCTTCTAGCTGAAGGAGGGAAGAGACTGGAGTAAGAAAAAGGAATTCCCATCCAGGTAGATTCAATGGCCTCTATTTTCCATTTGACCTTGCCATTAAAATAGCAGAAAATGGCATTCTTTTAGATATCACAAAAGTTGTTTTTTAAAACACTCACATTTTAACATTTCTCCTGTTTTTAACGTTGACCATATTGTAAAAATTCATTTTGGTCTAAAACTCCTCAGAGTTCCCTCCAGTGACCTCTACCAGCTGTTGAATGTTTTCTTGGCCTTCCATCACTGGACTCGCACTAGGTGAACCTAGGGATGTGTTTGCCTCGGTAAAGCTGTGATTGTGAAAAGAACACTGCTAATTCCCTTCTTAGACACCTGACTTACCCCATTCTGTGAAGTTTAAGAGAGGGAAAAATTCATTTGAAAATTCAAATTTTAACGATTCCTCAGTTTGCAGAAATTGCCTCAGCAGGCAAAGCCTGTCCCCTTCACCTCCACGTCGGACGGCTGCAGACGTGCAAACGCCGTAAACACGGCAGAACAAAGGGTTAGAGCCCTACAAGTCGCTGCTTGTTGCAGCATTTGATGAAATAGGCCAAACTTTCACACACAGATGCAGAAACACATACACAATAATATCGATATTTAAGTTTAGGTGTAAAAGATATAAAACTTTTCATTTTGGGGGGAAATGCTCTCAATTAGGTGGAATAGAGACCTTCTGTGTGCTTTGAAGTTAAGAAACTAATTGATGAGTGAAGGGCTTTTCAAAATCAAACATCTCCAATCTTTAGAGAAACAGAGAAGACCACATTTTGGTGTTAAAACCACCTGAAGGAATCCCTTGAATTCAAACAAACATCATTAAACAGAAAAAGAAGCACTTTTATAATACCCATTGTGTCTGCCAACCTGGTCACTATTTTATGTGCCCAGACATACCATTTAAGGACCTGTTTTGCAAATCCCAAATGAAAAAAAAAAATGCCACACTTTAATTTAAATTTACAATATTTAAAAGTGATCTGATTTCTTAAAAAAATTTTTCTTTCCAATGAAATCTTTTAATCCCTGAGGCCTACATTTCCCAATTTACAAATCAATAATCTGAGACCAAGACGACATTGCCTGTTTAGGGTGGCCAGATTTAGCAAATAAAAATACACATGCAAACATTGCATGGGAAATATGCAGGCTGAAAAATTATTCATTATTCATCTAAAATTCAAATTTAACTAGACATCTTATATCGTATCTGACTACTCTACCCATAGGTCACCCAGCCAATGAATGAAAGAGCCCAGCACTAGAACTGGGTGCTCTTTCTGATGTGAAGGTATTCACACAGAAAATTATCCCTTGAAAGCTAGATGCTCTGGAAAACCAAAAGCTATGTAAGATGGCCCTGTCCTCAAGGAAGCTAGAGTCTAATGGAGAATTCTAGTAAACCTGGAAGAGAGGAGGAAGTGTCAGGGTAACCATCTCAGCAAACTGCTACCTGAGGAAATAATTCTCAAACCCAGCCACATGTTACAATCAGCTGGGGGAGCTTTAAAAAAAAATTCAATGCCCTGAGATGCTGATTTAATTGGTCTGGAATGTGGTCAGAGAAATTGGTTTTCCCCCTCCAAAAATATTCCCAAATAATTCTAATACACAGCCTGGTGTGTATGAAAACCACTGGCCTAAGACTTGGGTCTCCCCTCAAATCTCCCCTTGACTATAGACTGTACAGACCTGTGCTGAAGTTTGGGGGGCAGGAAGGATGCACCCCAGAGCCCCACACTTTCTGTGCCACAGAAGTGTTCAAAACAGCCATTTGGACTTGGCAATTGGATTTGTTGAAAGGAAAGCATTTTGCTGGAATTTGTCATTCTGACCTAGATACTCAGTCATTTCTTAGTCTATATATTTTGTAGTCTGTGTCCTGAAAACACCATTCTAGTTACACAGTCATCTATCTCTTGAAAACAGAATATGCAGAGGTAGTCCCATCTAATCAGACAGTCTGCTCAAGATACCACAGGCACCTGCGGTCAGACATGGAGCCTCTGGTCCAGGATAGACCTCACAGGCTTGGTGTCCTCGTAGATAGTGTATCTTCCCTCTTGCCCCCAGTGGAATCCACTAAATGAAAGCCCCATTTGGTCTTATGACCTTCCATGAAGAAATAAATAAAGAAGCACTCTGGGTGTTTTCATTATTGTCATTATATTTACTGCCCTAGTTAGAGAAGGGTCAGAAGCCACAACCATATCTTCCTCTGCTCAGCTGTTACTATTCCCAAAAGGCGTGGCAGCAAGTGCACAAAAGCAGGGTTTCCCGAGGCAGTCTAACAAGGCGAGAGGGGAGCTGAAGCACCTCCCTCCCGGACCCTCAGCCTCTCATCTCTGACATCGATGGTGAACAAGGCACGTTTACTGCCTCAGCTGCTGCAACTTTTCTCAAACTACGCCAACTTCCAGCACCAGCTGGACTTAACATTTTTAAATCATTTCAACCACCTCGTGCCATCCAGAGCCCAAAGGAAAAGTATCTAAGCCCTGACTCTGAGGCTACCTGTGGCTATGTGTCAAGTCATTTTCCAGAGGGTGCCCACTGTGTGATTTGTGTTTCGACCATTTTTCCTAATTGTTAATCCTCCCACTCCAGAACCCATCCAGGACTAATTCAGCCTCTGATGGTAAACACTCTCGGGATAGTTGGTCAGGACTGGTTTCTTAGTTTAACGTTTAAGAGACCCCATGTTTCCAAAAGTGTTATGTCGAAAAATCTGGTACAAATAAAGAGCATGCTAGAGACAAATCAGGCCAATTGTATCTATCCAGAAAAAAATGAGAGGGCACATTTTTCAATACATAAAAGGGCTAAATGAGTTAGTACTCAATAATAGTAACACCTGGAAACCTTAGCATCAACACAAATAAAAAATATTCCAAATGAGACTGATTCATGTTAAATGTTTCCTGTCTCAGTGACCAATGGGCCATGTTAAAACCAGTCCCAACTCCTTTTGGTAGTTGTGTTCTGTTACCTACATGAAAGGCAATGTCAGAATTTTGATCAGTGATGCAATATTGCTCATTTTCATTGGGTAATTTTCCCCATTAGTCATAGATTGGCCTTGCCAATTTGGAGGCCTAACATGCTCTGTGGGCTGCCATTGGGAACTAGCAGTCAAACTCCAGGACTAATGGAAATGTGTTCTAAAGGCCAAATTCCACCCTTTGCTTTCATGTAGACAGTTCCTAAGCAGGCAAGGGAGCCTCCTCATCTGCACTGCAGTTCTGAGATCTCCCTTCTTTCTTTGTGACCACCTCATTCTCATGTCGTCAGCAAACCCCCATTGACAGCCCCTCTCTATTTTCCCTTGGAAGATGCCAAAATCTATCTAAATTCTTAGTTGAATTGGGAAGAAGCAGAGTCATTTATTATACCTTCAAGGCCTAGAATGTAGTCTTATAAGCAAATAAGCCAATTATACATGGGAGGTGTTCCATGCCCGCCTCTGCTATAAATCTAATTCATCCAGCCAAAAATAGACATTCAGGAATAAACAGACTAGCTCTCTTCAATGTCTTTTCAACTGACAGTTCAAGTGGTGTGAAAGTTATGTTCATGCAGAAAAGGATGTAGATTAGTATGCCAAACACAACCAAAACAGGGCCAACACCATCAGGGCTATCTAGAATTAGAATGCAGTTCCCCTGCTTTGGATCTGAAGAAACCCAATGGGAAGCCCAGTCATGTGGTCTGTACAAGTGCCTACAAAATCTGTAACACCTCGGAGAGATACACATCCAGGTGAACCAGCTCCAACTCACATGGAACAATGCAAACCCGCTTTCCTCCTCTGCCCCACGCAAAAGTGATTCTGTTCCATCTGTTTACAGTGATTGCTTACTTCCAACATAACCCTAATCTTATTTTGTAAATCCTATTCCTGACACACCTCAAACCATCTGTCTAGTCTTTCTTGGGTTAGCTTGGGGCTGTTTGGCAAATGTGTGTCACTCATTACCTGTAAATGGAATAATTTTCAGCAAAGTAAATGCACCTTGTAAAGGCATGTTGCCATGGCTGCTAGGTGTTCCTAAATAATCTCTTCTGGTTCTTCCTCTAGACCCAATATGCCCTTAGTGATATTTATTACGTGTAAAATAAAGAGCAAGGGACAAAAATGCATAAATGCAACTGCTTGCGCTTCAGATTCAAAGTAACTTTGTACATGTTCTCAAACACAAGGAATTGGTTGAAATCTTAGTAATAAAACTATATGTGTTAATTTGAGAAAAAAGGTAGCCTGTATTTCAGATTCAGACTTGCAAAGAGTTTTGGAAATAAACGTGATAAAATCTGAGTGGTAGAATTTCTGCCATTTCTTGTCCTCTTGGAGCTGGGCCAGGGTTCTCACCCAGTCTCGAAAGTCCATCTCTCCTTCATCATTTGCCATGTTCCCCTTGTTCAGAATTACAAGTTGCTGGGAAGACCGTGGAACCCTACACTGGAGAAGGACATGTGATCAGACTATTCAAAGGGCACAGAGAGGAATGAACAAACATGAGAAGAGACAGCTCACCTAATTAGTAATCAAGCGAATATGGAATAAAATAATGGTGAGATCACTGTTGGCCCCACAGAACGGCAAAGTTGAAAAACAGTGACAATTGTCAGGAAAGCTGTGGGAAACGGGCACTCTTAGGCATTGCTGGAGAAGGGGGGGCTCGTACAACTCTCCTTGAAGGCACGCTGACAGTATCTAGGGACATTTTTCTGGTTTGTACATTTTTAAACCTTTCGCTTCACTTCTATGCCTCTACTCTAGAGAAACACTGGCATGTGTACACACATGCAAAAAATGTAATACAAAAACATTCATAACAGCATTGTTTATAAGATCCAAAAGTTGAAAATAGCCTACTAATAGGGAAATGGTTAAACTTATATAGCTTGCCTGCCTGGTGGAATATTTTGCTGGCATTAAAATAAATGGGGCAGCTCAACAATATCTGACATGAAAAAATTATAAGATATTGAAAATTAAGACAATAATTTACAGACCATTAGTATGTTCCAATTTATGAAAAATGATGAAAGTTCTAGGTCTAAAACAAAATGTGAAAGTGAGACTCTTTTTTAACTTTGTCTAAGACCCCAAGAGACTCAGGACAAAGCAACAGGTGATTAGTGCTCTCTCATTTCAGAATGAGCTGCTCGACCACCTAGACAGGACTTACAGAGAGACCTCCACTGCAACCATTAGCCCATCACCCACCTCCGGGGTACCAAAGGACAGAAATTGACAAGCTGAACAAGAATGCCTTGGAATGATTTGTTGGAATGTGGTGGTGCTGCCACCATAACCTTGATCTAAATAGGAGTTACAAGATTTCTCAGAACACTGGAGTTCACAGGGCTCAGACAGATCCATGACCAAGGCTTGTTTACTGGCAAGAGGCTGGGTCCAGGGGGACAGGGATGCCCGGTGCTAGGCGTATTGCATTGCGGTAGAAGATATTCCTCCTGAGAGCGGCAGCAGATTGCATCTGTGTTCCCTTTGGACCCCGTGCGAGGGAGCCCCACCTGTAGAGATGCTGTCAGTGCTCCCCACTCAGATCGGCTCCATCCCTTGATCATGTTCACACACCTGCCCCAGGGGTGAGCTCTTATCCTCCATGGCAGCAACTACATCTTTTGCCAGAGGATGCCCCTGAGCTGGCAGAACCCCGTGTGCACAGAGAACCAGAGAGCCCGGGGACTACGAAAGGACTGGAAGAGCTGTTATTGTATCTAAGTTCCAGGAAAGTAAGAACTAACCTGCATGTCACATTTACAGAGGGAGCAGGGGGAAACTGTTTTATGCCAACACCATACAGAGTCCTACTCTTTCAATATAACATTGACCATTACACATTTGTAACAGAAAAATAAGTCTGGAAGTTCACACACAAAACCAGTTGTGATCTCTGGAGAGCAGAGTGTGGCTAAGGGATAAATGGAAAGAACTCCTGCATTTCATTTTATGCATGTCTATATACCAGTTTGACTTAAAAAAACAAACACATATGCTCATCTTTTTGGTAACAAAAACTTAAGATATATGTACACACACACACATTCATTGTATAAAAATTCAGAGAAGAAAAAAGAAACAGTCTAACAAACCATAGCCATAACTCTGCTCCTCCCAGATCCCACCTCTGTTAGTGTTTGGCGGGGGTTTCATTCCGTTTTTGTTGTTGTTGTTGTTGCTTTGAGTAGGCAAATTTGCTTTGGGTAGGCAGGCTCTTACTGGGCTCCGCCTACCTAATTAAGTGAGGAAGAGCTGCAAGGACTGTTTACTACCTTCACTCCCTATGTTTGTTCTGTGGCTATTTTGGCTGCATGAAAATGTGGCTACAGCTGCAAAGAAAACTGATGTGACACTTGTGGGTTTTCCTTACTTAGATCAAAGATGCTCACAGTCAAGGGGAGATAAATCATCAGTGTGGCGCTGCATGCACTGCCTGTAGAGAGTAGCACAGTGGAAGACTGGACGGCTGGAACTTCCTGCTCCTCAGATAAGACCAGAAATACACTTTCCTTGTCTGGAAGCGAGCACTCAGATCAAACCTGCCAAGGCCTCTGAGCCTCAAACACTACATGCAAATTGACCAGGAGACTTTATTTCCTTTGAGACTTACACAGAAGTCTAGCCTGCTGCGAACTCATCTCCTAAAATGCACACATGCAACGTGAGACCTGCAGCAAATGACACGGCTGCTCTGTGATGGTTTCCGGTCTCCCTGTTTCCGCTGGGAGAAATGGAAAGTTCAATTTCTCAACCTTGAAGCAGCAAGAACAATGAACAATTGTTAGCCCAGAAACAGCAGATGAGGCCTGCTGCTACACAGTGGAAAGTAAACGAATGGCAAGTCTTGAGGTTGCGGTTCCCCCGCCGTCCTGGCGGGTGAGATGATACGGTAGAGAGCAGGGCAGGGGCCCCACTCGTTAGAACCCTCTGAGCGACGCCAAGGGGAGCATCCAACCCCCTTCTGTTTTCCCTCTTGTTGAGTACAGCTTTGGATAATTATATGTCATTTCTCATGGCTGACTACGTGAATGAAACTTCTTACCAGTTTCCACCCAAAACTCTCTACCAAATCAATGAAGATAAGGTCAACGAAAACTGGTACTGTGCAAATATGCAGTAAAGGTCTTCATTTTTAATTTTAAGTGGCAAACTGAAAGTCTTCAAGAAGCGACAATCTCATGACCCAGCAAAATAAGCAAGAGAACACACGAAGATTCCCTTGGTTTGGAATATGAAAACCTTTTGTCAGGGGCAAATTGAACTAGCAAACAAAACAGAAACACTCGTAGACAGAGGACAAGCTGACAGCTGTCAGGGGGAGGAGCTGCGGTGGGTCTGGGTAAAAAAGGTTGCGGACACACAGACACAGACAACAAACAGCACAGTGATCACCAGAGGGGAAGGGTGGGGGAGGCAGCAGAGGGTAAAGGGGGTAAGTGGAGATGGGAGGAGGCCGGACTGGGGAGGCGAACACACACTACAGTGCACAGGCGCTGTGCTGTGCAACTTACACCTGAGACCCATATAATTTTATTAAGTAATGTCACTCTGATAAATCCAATAAGAAGGGGAACAATTAAAATAGTAAATTGAATTGAGCTGAAATTTTGAAAGCAGGAATGTCAAAGTGTATCTTTTACCCAATGTGTTGGAAGCCAGTCATGTCCTGAGAATAAACCCAAACTCAGACTGGTGCTAAAGTCCAGTTCCTTTTTAGCATTTTTTTTAAAGAAGAAAGAAAAATAAACTTTCTAGACTTTAAAAAATGTAGCTTTTAAAACAAGATTCCCAAGGCTACTTGGATGCTGGCTGGTGCTTATAAAACAATACTAACAAGATGACTGTAAATGAATCAAAACCAGACAGATTCCATTTCCCTTCGAGAAAATGGGTGTTTGGGAAAAATATATAAACAAACAAAAGCTTCCCCAAACATCAGTGTTCTAAATATGAACTGGAAACGTGTCTTCGGAGCTTCGACCGTGGCTGGGTTCTGAAGAGGTGGCATGGGCGTGAGAGCGACCCCCGGGCGCCCTCCGCGCCAGGCACCGAGCTGAAGGGACTTGGCTCCACCCTCACAGGCTCCTCGCAACAGGTGGGGGTCTTCTTCCACTTTGCACGCACTAAAACGAGCCTCGGGGAGCCTGAGGCACCTCTCTCTAGGCCATGCAGCCAGGAAGTGACCGTGCAGGACGACCACTCCTGCTACCCGAGGACCGCTGATCCGTTTAGGGGGTGTGACCTGATGGTTCGCCAAGGCGGTTTGAAGCGCACTGCCGGCGCACCGCTGCTTCGCGTCCAGGCCGGCCACAGCTGTGCTGGCTCAGATGGGCCGCCGTGGAGGGCCTGGATGGGGACGGGGGCAGTCTCATCTTGGTTTAACTTAGAGTCACTTGGAATTCATGGCATAGCTCCAAGTTACTCAGCTTGGTGGCAGGTCTTTACTAATTGCTTTGGCTACATTAATTCCTTTCATTGTCAGGATGACCCTAGGAGTTTTGTAGCATTTTTATCCCTATTTTATCCCTAAGAAAACTGAGGCATAAAAATTCTAAGGAAGAGTCGGAGTCATGGAGGGTTCTAACCCAGCCCATCTGGCCGCTCCCCCCCCCCCCCGCCCCAGGGCCAGAGCAGGTGCTCCTAGTCCCTTTACCAGACTGAAAGGGCACCATCGCCCACGTACTGCAGAACCGAGATCGGGATGACCAAGGCCCTAGAAAGTCCACAGTACTGGCCTCCCACCTCAGGCACTCGGGGCCACTGTAATCGCACACCACGGACTGGGTGGCCCATACACAACAGGCACGTCTTTCTCACAGCACTGGAGGTGGGAAGTCTGAGATGAAGGCTTTTGGGGAGGGCCATCTTTCTAGTGTAGCCAGTACCTTCTCACTGTGTCCTGGCATGGGGGAGGAGCTAAGGGTCCCTTGGAGCCTCTTTTATAAGAGCACCAATCCCATTCATAAGGGCTCTGCCCTCAGTGACTTAAAGCCATACCTACTAATACTAGCATTTGGGGGGCTAGGACTTCCACATGAATTTGGGGGAGACACAGTTACACTGTGGCACTTCTCAAGGTATGTGACCACTCAAACTTGAAAGCATCTTCCCACACACCCATTTATTCATCTAACAGTAAGACGTGCCTGTGATATGTAGGTATTTCTAAACTGGGGATTATAGGGAGACTGAAGATGTGCAGGTGCTTGTTCTCAGGAAATATAAAACAAAGTAGCCTTGAATTGTTCACTTCCCAAATGTACTCAGTTCTGGGTTTTTCCCGGGCCTGATTTCTGTTATTCTTTATCTTTTTAACTCCCTTATTATTATAATAATTTCTTTCTTCTGGACACATCCAAATTGATGGTTTAAATTACTTTGTCCCCGAAGTCAGTGAACCTCATTAAGAGTCAGACGTATGGAGAGACAACTTGAAACCAAGGACTTCTTTGCATCCGCAGAGTATGAGAAGTTGAAAGAACCCTGGGGACGGAGCCCAAATGCTGTAACGGACGACCCCGCAGTGCCTTCTGTTCTCACAGGGCCTGGCGTGTACGTCCCTGGGTGGGCCGCTCTCCCCCAAGGGCTGACACGTGCGGCCCAGGCTGCTTCCATGCTGCGGCTCCCCCACCTCAACCAAGGGTTTCAAGTCACTCGGGTTTGTCCAGCAAGCAGAGAGAGGGAAGAGAGAAACCTCGGAAAAGGTGCGCTCACTTTGAACTGCCTCCTCCCATTCTGCTGGCAAGAGTTAGTCACATGGCACTGCTAGGCACAAGACAGCATTGACTGAGTGATAGGCATACCTTCTAACTTCATCCTGACAGTTCACTCCCAACCATTCGTTTATCAAAGAAGGAGGGGCAGAGAAGGAAAAGGAAGACATAAGAAAAAGAAGGCTTAGAGAAGGAGGAAGAAGAAGAGAAGAGAAGAGAAGAGAAGAGAAGAGAAGAGAAGAGAAGAGAAGAGAAGAGAAGAGAAGAGAAGAGAAGAGAAGAGAGAGGGAGGGAGGGAGGGAGGAAAGGAGAAGGGAGGGAGGAAGGGAGGAGGAAGGGGAAGAGGGAGGGATTTTCTGCCATAGTATCTGAAAGATGAAATGGAATATCAAGACTTTATAACCAGCAAGGTTCACAAACTCTACAGCTTCCCAAAGGCATAAAACAACTAGCCCCCTCAAATACAGCAAGACTTAGACCACAACAGTAAACAAAAAGGGTCCCATAGAACCCCTTAGAAATGTCACTACTGCAAACATTTCTAGGCTCTTCCTAATACCATGCGTTTTGCTGATGCCCAAACAAAGTGGAGTTCTCTCAGTTGGAGCTGAACCTGCCTCGTGGTAAGTGTTGTACAGAGCCCTGCCTTACATGGAGGCAGGGTGGTGAAAGGACAACAGAGTGATGGCCGTGTGGAAGTGGCCCCGGTCCTGCTGACAACTGGCTGTATCCTCCTTGGAGATGCTGTTTTCTCCTTGGACATGGGCCCTTCTCGAGCCCATTTCCTCCCAGTAAAATGTATACAGATGACTCTCAGGGTTCTCCTGCACAGAGGTCCAGTTCAAGCTCGATAACAAATTCACTCCTAATGTTTCCTCCACCAGTAAAATTGCAAACAATACCTACTCTACCATCGTGGTATGTGGAAGACCGCAGAAATGTAAGTCTGCCGCATGAATCTCAGAGAACACTCAAGCACACTCTGCTTAGAGGTGCAGGGTCACAGAGCCTATTAACCACCCATTTCCAAGAGTCTATGTTTCTGGGGTCCATGGTGTCATGGCTCCGAGTTCTTGCTCTGGGAGACTAAATTACTTGAGACACAAAAAGAGAACTTACTTGGATCAGACAGATACTCAGTGTCCAGGGCAGTGACAGGCCTGCGCACAGTCCCAGAGGGATCAGTCTGGCCACTCTATAGTTCAGCCTTTGATCTAACAGGGTTTGGGGTGGGTAGGAGAACAGAAGCATTGGTTGGATAAAATAGGAGAAATTGAAGAGTTTCTGGACATTCCCTCCATCGGCATTATTTCCATCCTCAGACTTCTGGTAACTGCCACCTACTTAGCACACTGTTATTTGGGGGAACATAAGATAGGAAAATGCCAAAATGAGACATTTTCTTATCTAGCTCTCCCAACTGTCTGGGAGATGGAATGGCAGTGGCAGCAAAGGCCACACAGCAGATAGCAGACTGAAGGGAAGGATAGGACACACCCAGAAACGAAGCAGGGACCTGAGTGACACAGACGTCACTCACGTCAGGTACAGTAATGAGACATCACTGGCCTTCTGTGTGCTGGGCGTTATTCCCACACCAAACATTATAAAAAGGTTGCATTAATTGTCTGCCAATTTCCTCCGTAAGGTTGACATGCCCTACAGGTCAAGTGGGGAGAGACCAGGAGGCATCTTGAGAGCACAAGAGGAAGACAACCCGAATCCACAGAGACTGCGCTCCGGGCTAAGAAGGGCCCAGAGAAGGCCTGCCGCTGCGATCCCAGTGGTGGGAGAGCACCGGAGATGATGCTCGGTGGAGGACGGCTCCTTCCAACGGAATCACACGGACCGCAGCACGTCCGCAGTAAGGAAGGTAAATACCGCCGTCGGCCAAGTCATAGGAATATCTGACCCATGGGCTAGTAACAACGTATCAGACTGTCCTTGATTCATTCATTCATTCATTCATTCATTCATTCATTTATTTTAGATCTTCCAGGTTATCCTGCTGAATTGTTTCTTTTGGCTGACAGAGTCAGAAGGCAGCCACCACCCAAAGCAGAAGAAATACCCAGGAGAAGGCCAAGCTCCTGCAAGGTTAAACATCTCTTCCATTTCTCTCCAGGTTAACACCTTGGCTTCCCCACGAGGAGCGAGGCTGCAGATTTACTGGGAGCCTCCACTGGGCATGCTCACAGTCCCCTACGAGCTGACCAGCCCAGCCTGCAAAAAGTCTGGTCGGGACATTACCAGGGTTCAGAATGAAGGGCCCGGACGGGCCTGGCAGAACCTTTATGAATGCAGATGCTCTGGGGAGGCCCCGCTGCTGGGAAGCCAGGCTTGTGAACAGTCAGACAGTCAACATTTCCCATAGCAGATTCCGCGGCAGCCATCCGTGTTGGAGAGCCCGAGTCGTTCGGGGGTGTCACCCCTGTTTTCCAGACCGAGAGATGAGGATAGAGGTTGAATAAATCATCCACCCGTCACCTGCAGCATCTGGGAGTGCCTCCCAGCATTTCGGCTCCACCCTTCGGGTGCAGGCTCGCATCCCTCTCTGCCTCTCCCTGTACCAGGAGAGCCACCAGGAGTGGAGATCAGCCAGGATTCAGGTTCCATTATAACCACCCCTCCCCACAAAGCCCTGAAGAGTTGGACGGGCTGGCAGGGAGGCTGTTTGGCAGGGAGTAAAGCAGGACTGCGCCACACTCTCTCTTCTGGCCTCCCAAGAAGAACAGCACGACCCTCCCCTCCTTGTCACCCCACTCCCCCAGCCGCTGTGGCCCGGAACCAGAAAATCCCCAGTTGTGTGTGGACTTTGTACTCCCTCAACGTGGGTGCCAACCAATTAGCAGTAGAAGAAAAACTGAGGTTTTCTTGTTTTGCTTTGTTTTTTTAGTATTTGAGGCAAATTTATACACATTTTACACTTTAATAGGAATTCTTAGGGAAGAAATGATGAGGACTGGGGGCCAGCACATGCCCTGTCTTTGGGAGCCTGGACCGCAGTCAACTCGGCCAATTATGGGCGCCGGCATTGGGCTCAGGAGCGCACACCCTCCACTGCTCCCTTCTTTAGCCACATGTGGCAGAGTTTTCACTTTTCACAATCATTCTGCATGGAAGAAGGATGAAAGTCGTGCTTAATGAGGTTTTGGAAAAGAAATCTAATCCTTGCTCTGGCACTCAAACGCTGCCTATTTGTAAACAGTGTGGCGAGGGGCTTTGCAAGATTTATAGGAAATCCCAACAGGCAGAGCGACTGTTTGCTCACTCCTACCCCGGCCCGCAGAGCTGCGGGGTTAGCTCTGCGGCTCTCAACGTCTACTGCTGCAGACACGGGAGAAATCAGCGCCATTCAGCCCACTGCCAGCGGCGGCCTCCAAGTGTATCAGTTTGGGTTCTTCTACCTCACAGATGTAGACAGGGAGTTTACGTCACACCAGCTTCAATCAGATGGCAACATATTCATGGCTCTCACCCCTCAGAAAACTGTCCCTGAAATAAAAGATTTGCAAAATCTCCCATTTACAAGGTGGTGGTGGTGCAAGGATTTTCAATTCAGAGCCACATGACAGTAAAGGAGTGGTCGTTTTCCCAAAGTCATGCAGTGAATGTCACACACTTGTTAGATGTGAGACGGCCCTCCAGGCTGAGTACCAAGGCGGCTCTTCCAGTACTGGTCTCCGGTCACTAAGAACCAAGTCATTCATAGGGGTGGCCAACGCATTATGAGTTTGGAGTGGAAAGAAATGGGAAGCAGCAACAGTCCCTGAGAATGGGGTTTTGTGTAACAGAATATAAAGGCCTTATTTCAGACTTTATTATGGGGAAGGAAATGAATGATGATCAAACACCCCCCTCCTGCCTTGAAATAATAGAACTGAAAGCAACAAATGAGCAAATAAGAAAAACAAACAGACAAACAAAAACTCCTAGACACAGACAACAATATGGTGGTTACAGAGGGCAGCGAGGTGGGGCAGTAAAGGTAAAAGGGCTCAAATAAACGGAGACAGAAGATCTGACTGGGTGGTGGGCACACACACTGCGATACACAGATGATGTGTCACAGAGCTGTGCATCTGAAACCTATGTGATCTTATCAACTGGTGGCACCCCAATAAATTTCACTTTTTAAAAATCCTAGTGATTATCTCACAGACCTTGCTCTTAAAACCTCCTCCTTTTCTGGCCAATATGAGCCAGCTACAGGATCATGCACCAGTGACACCTCCATGGGGCTGGGTCCCCAACGTCCTCTCTGTAGGACTCGAGAATGAGGAGCTGCATACAGGCTTCTGCTGAATGAAGGTTTGTGCCTCTCAAGTCACAGTCAGCCCTTCCCCCATCAACTTCTTTAATTTAGAGTTGATGACCTATCTTTTCACCCCATCAATCTTCACATGCTTATCCTCGAACCAGGACAGGGAAATGTCAAATTCTCTGCAAAGAGTAAAAGTTTCTCAAGTATGCGTCCAAATGTACTCATCACACAAAAGAGGCCCAGTGCTGACTTGCCCAAGTGGCCTTGTAGGGACAACGTCTGGCCCTCACTGTGCTGGGGACAAAAGCAGGCACACACTGAACGCTGAGGCCGCTCCCAGCATGGCCCAGGTCAGGCCAAGCATCAGTGCCAGGAGTGTGGAATTTCTGTCACATGAAACCACGGTGGGGTCAAGAGGCAGATGCACTCACTGAGGTACAGAGCAGGACCTTTCGATATCTTCTCTCTGGCTTCGATGCTGGGGGTGTAATGCCGTCTTCCTAGCAGGTTTAAGTGTCCAGGCAAAGGAACTTCACCTCATTAGCGAATGTCCCAGCAGACTGACAAAGCAATGAACGGTACCCAAAAATTTACTGAATACCTACTCCCTGTGAGGGTAAGCATTTGTTAAGGCTGTAAAGAAGTGGAGCAGAGTCCAGGCAGTGCAGCAGCATATCGATGTCCCGTGAGTGACAGCTATCTATCCAATAGCCATTACCCTTTTGTCCCTGCTATCAGAACCTTGACTTTGTTCAGTTATCAGGTGGCTATGTGTTTTCCTAAAGGACGAGCTTCTTCACGGCCCTAGAGGCAAACCTTGTTTGGTCAAAACCAACAGTTCTAAATTCTGCCTGCACCTTCGAATTGTCTTACCACACTGTAATTCAGCCCTTGATCTAGGAGGATCCGGGATGGGTGTGCATAGGGAGGTGGTAGTCATAGAGTAGTTTGAACATTCCAATGACAGGGCACCACCCCAAACTTTGACTGAGCTGCTCAAACACGGGCCCCAGTATCTGACAGCATTAAAAGTGCCCCGGGCCATTCTGACACGGTGCCGGTGTTGGGAACCACCGGTCTAAGTCAACACAACTATTTTTTTCCGTCACTAGTGATCGGTTTAGAACTGGTCGTGTGACTTCGCTCAGGTCAAAGATGGAAAAAGACATCTTCTCAGAAGCTTCTAGAAAAATTTTCTTTCAGTTTAAAAAGACAAAACAAAGGTAGGTGCTTGCTTCTCCTTTTCTGAGCTCTGGACAGTGTTTTAAGAAAAGGTGAGGTTTGAAAAAGTCCATGCAATGGCAACAGTGAAGGGAAAAGTCAGCAAAGACCAGCACTGAGAGGAAGGCAGAAGACAAAGATGGAAGAAACATGGTCCACGATGCCACTGTTGGAGTGATGCAGTGACCCAAGCCGCACCCTCCCCACTTTAAGACCAGTGGCTCTAAACCTTGGCTCACATGGTAAACTCCTGGTGTGTTTGTAAAAGCACCAATGACTGGGCCTCACTCCTAGCGGATCTGATTTAATTGGTAAGTGGGGACATGTGATCATCAGGGTTTTAAAAAATATTCCCACTTGGTTATATTGTGTAGCCAAGCGTGAGAACCACTGCTCTAGATTTCTTGTTGAGTCTGACAGCAAATTTCCTTATTTAAGCTAGTGGTTCTCAAAGTATGTCCTCCCCAGCCCCATCAGCAGCAGCAGCAGCATCACCTGGAGCTTGTTTGAAATGCATAACCTAGGTCTACCCTTGACCTAGTGAATCAGGAAATGTGGGTGCATGCCCTAGCACTGCGTGGCTTAACAAGCCACATAGAAGACATCCACGCATGCTAAAGCTTAAAACCACTGGTTTGGTATAACTTGACTCCTGGTTTTCTGTTACTTGCAGCCCAAAGCATCCTGATCCTGTATCCATAACTGACAAAGAAATGCAGGGACTACCTCAGCTGACTGGAGGAAGGGAATACCACATGCAAACCTCTCATTTAGAATTTTCACACACCTTTAGATAGTGGAGGGAGGGAGGGAGGCAGTGGCAACCAATCAAGCTGAGGCAGACAGAGTTTCTAAAGAGCTGAGGAAATTAAATCTAAGAGGACAGACTAGAGCCATGGTCCTCTATGAGAGGTTTCTGGGTAAGAGGTTAAAAATATTATATTTGAACCTATATATTTGAACAGGAAGCCACTGAAGAATTTGAAAGAGAACAGTTTTAAGGAAAAAAATATGATATTCTAGGATAAAACTGGATGTGGTACATTGAACAGGTTGAAGCGGGAAGGAACCAGGTGCAGGGGCGCCAGCTGGGAGACCAGCACAGCTGCACGTAAGTTCTGGTTTTCCTTCTCAGCACCTGAAGAATTCAGCCAGAAGCCAAGGCGTAAGATGAGCATCAAGAAGACCCTTGACCTAATCCTCACTATGTCCATGTGTGTGACAGTGGGATGCAGAAGAGCTGCCCTGCGACCTCTACTCTCCTAGGCACCTAAGAAGGAAAATAGTAATGAGTCTCCTCCCCAAAAGGAGACTTCACACGGCACTTTCAGTCACCAGCAATGCAGGCACCGCCTGTTCCCATATGATGATGAAGATGAGGTCTGCTATTCCCTAGGAAATAAAGACGGGGAGACCAGGGTCATGGGGAAGGGGGCAAGTAAGGGAGAGATCTGCCCGCTGTCGAGGGCTGTTTCCCAAGCTGGACCGGAATGGAAAGCTGGGAGAGTGCACAATTATTGGTCTGCACACAGGTGCTGACTTTTGTGCTGCTATCCCAAAAGAGCAAGGCACCACGAAATGTGACTCATGACATTTCACTGGACTGATATCTCACCAGTGATGTGACCCCACCCATACTGCCACCACTGGAACCAGCTGGATGGCTGTCACTCAAGAGTGGCTTGCAGACATCCAGGTTTTGAGGAATTCCATTTACAGGAAAGTTTCCATGTTGAATTTGAATTAAAATAAGAAAACATATGTTTGATATCCACTCTTCCATTTTAGGTAAAGATTTGTCCCAATATTTCATTTTGAGAATTGTAAATATACGGAAAAGTTAAAAGAACCTCAATGTGCAACAGCCAAGTGCTGGAAACAGCCTAAGTGCCTAACAGAAAATGAGTGGATCAACAACTGTGGTACATTTACACAATGGAATTCTATGCAGCAGAAGGAAAGAAGGAACTTCTGCCCTTCGAGACAGCATGGATGGAACTGGAGAGCATTGTGCTAAGTGAAGTAGGCCAGGCGGTGAAAAACAAATATCATGTGATCTCACTTATAAGTGTAACCTAATCAACAAAACAAACAAGTGAGCAAAACAGAACCAGCGAAATGTAAATTTATAAAATGGAACTTTTAATGGAAATAAAGAACAGATTGACAGTGCCCTGAGGGGTGGGGGAAGGGAGTAACAGGGGAAAGAAGGGGAAGAGTCAAGTCAAGGAACGTGTATAAAGGACTCACAGACAGAGACAGTGGGGGCAGTGGGGAGGACTGAATGTGGGAGGTGGGGGATGAGCAGGGCAGGGGACAGTAATGGGGGGAAAATGGGGACAACTGTAACTGAACAACAATAAAAAAGAGAACTGTATAGTGAACAAGTAACATTTTGCTATATTTGATTTACTATATATCTCCATAGCTACCCAACTCTAGCCATGTAATTTCTTTGATATATTTCAAAGTAAGCTGCAGACATCAGAACACATCAGTGTGCATGATTCAAACCAGAGTTTGAACAAAATATATATATCGATTTTTTAATCCTCAACTGAGGATACCGTTTGTAGATTTTAGAGAAAGAGGAAGGGAGAGAGAGAAAGAGAGAAACGTTGATGTGAGACAGAAACATCGATCAGTTGCCTCCCTTACATGCCCCAACTGGGGTTCATACCCGCAACCTAGGTATGTGCCCTGACCGGGGTTTGAACCTGCAACTTTCTGGCGTACAGGATAATGCTCTAATCAACTGAGCCACCCAACCAGGGCCAAAATGCACAAATCTTAACTAAACCATTCCATGAGTTCCTAATTTCTTTCTGCTTGTGTTTCTATGTTAGTAAAACCAACATTTATTAATTTACAAGTTTTAAGCTTATCTCATTGTAAATATGCCTCAACAAGTAAATACAATGAGATGTATTAATAACATCTTATAGTTTTCATATTCATAAAACATGGGTGCTTTTTCATCTGACTTTTGAAATAATATTGTCAGGTGTTATAAGTTATCAGTGACTAAAACGTGCATCAAAAATGTCTTCCCAAGTCTTTTAATTTCTCAGGTAGGTTTCATTGGCAGGTTGCCTGAAATCACAAGGTGTCCTGTTTGAAAGAGAAAAACTGCTCCTATCTGAAAACAGACTGTGTGAATCAGGGTTTTCTCAATACCGTTTAACCTAAAGAACCACACTCCGTAGGGAGCTGACACCCTGGCCACCACAACCCGATATCTGTGTGTATTTGTAAAGAAAGCTTCAATGCACAATCAATCACCCTATATCAAGGAGTGATGAGAAAAGCAAATTTATAAGCTAGAACTTTCAGTGAACTCTTGCCTACTGACACTGGCCCGTTAGATAAAATATTTCAAGGTGGGGGTCGAGAAATTACACTGTTTTAAAAAAATGTTTGTAAACCACTGCATTTACTCCATCACCCTCATCCTGTTGACGAGAAAACTGAGGCACGAGGACCAGGATTCTCCCCTCATTTGTCCTGGTCCCTTTTCACCGTGTACTATAAAAGCTGAGTTAATTCACCAGTACTGACTATGCAAGATCATGTGCTCAGCGGTGTGCTTGAGCCTGTGGGGTAGAAGACCAGAAGGAATTCATGGTGCCTTCCTCACTCCCGACAGCTAGCCCCAGAGAAGAGCGTATAATTCCAACAAAGAAGAAAGACGAGTGTGTGTAAAACAATGCAAGGATGGCACACATTCTAAACTGTGTGGACTGGAGAAGCACTAATTGGACCCAGAGAAGGGGACTGGAGTTACTGTGTAAAGGAGGGAGGCGGGGAGGGCGGGGACGGTGAGGATGTGCTTTGCAGAGGACAGAGGCCTGCAGAGCGTGCACGAGCCGACCCTGCAGTACCTTCGGGAGTTGTCTCAGCTGACTGTTTATTTCATTCCCTGTGAGAAAATTCTAAGTTCTGCACGTTTCCACTGACCTGCTCTCCGGATCTGTGGATGTACCTTTAAATTTGAGTCAGGCCAGCTCTAAAGAAAGTCAGACCTACAGGATTTCTATTATGCTAACCTAAAATGTATTGGTTGGTTGGTTGGTTGGTTTTTTAAACTTGGGATTGGGAGGCCTGAGGGTAGGGACACGTAAAGAACAAAACAGATTTTTCTAAGAGAAAATTTGAAATCTCATTGCAGAAAGGTAAGGAATGAAACCACTATCCAGACTGTGTCAAATCCAGGCACAGGAGGGAAGCAACTGGATCCAATTAACTTGGCAAACAAGTGCCCCAGTAAGACTTTGCCTTCTAAAGTGGTAAGTGTTACCAGTGTTATGAAGATTATTTAATTTTCTAAGATCTTGGTCTCTGGCATTGTTCAGATTTGGTTCCCAAATACTAGAAGCTCCAGGCCTCCTGGTTCACTGCTTTGAAAAATCTAAAACATATGATAAGGAAATTCTAGTGAACTCAACAAGAAATCCTGCTTATTCAAAATTACCAGTCTGTTCAAATACCCAGCATGTGTGGAATGCCACACGTTCAAGGCCTATAAAATTTAGACACTGTTTACCCAAGCAGCTTGCTTGCATGGCAGGCCAGACACAGAAAAATGCCTAGCTACTCCCTCTGTAACTGTACACCTCCCTCACTCCCAGCCGAGGCCAGGCCACGGACACTCAGTAGTGCCACGGGGCCTGGGAACGTTCTCAGATGACCTTGCTTGCTGTAAGCCCTCAGAGTGACACTCTCTGGACCCTTGCTTGCAGCTAGGTCGCCTCAGGAATGCTAAGTAGGTCACTCACAAAAGGCAGGTGCTCTCAAAGGATGTGTCCGTTCCCAAAAGTAACCCGACTCTCCCGATCATTTGCTTTGTTGGTGGGAAAGTCAGGCCCTGACTTCATTATCATCAGCATCTGTCCCTAAAAGGGGGAATAAAACTCTTACCCCAGTTCTTATGTCCATGTTGCAAATCGCGTAACATCACTTGACTTTTACACATTTCTATACCTTTTAAATGTCTCTGAAGAATATTCATAAAAACTTAACAGGCTGCAGAGACAAATTTCTAAGTCAACAGTAACTATGATGCGCAAGGTCTGTCCAGGGGGTGTCCAGCCACGTAATATAAAACATAGAGACGTTTACTGCAGAGGATACAAGATGGAAGAAACATGGTACACAGGACAAGGACGCCTCCGTCCCCTTTAAAGTAGGCACCTGGGGACCTCACACAGTTCTCTCCATCGCCATCAGCTGCCCCATCATATTTTCCTGAATCACATCAACAGTCTAAACTCTCTTCCCTTTCAGAGGTGATTTTACTTTTGGGAAAAGCCAGAAATCACAGGGCACCAAATCTAGGCTGTAGGGGGGCTGAGTCACCTGAGTGGCTTGATGTTTTTCCAAAAAACTCTGCACAAGACGAGATGCATGAACGAGTGTGTTGTCATGATGAAGTTCCCAACCACCAGTTGGCCACAGCTGCAACCTTCTGAATCATCCAAATAGTTTCTGTGGAAGAATGTTCAAGCTTAATGCAAAATCTGTGCAGATTTGCTGCTCCTGCTCAGTCATTTTGAATGCGACAGCCACACAGGACACATGCTCACTCAACAGCTTCTACCACCCCCACTGACTAGTGCAGTGAAGTTGTCATTGTTCACACATGCACACTCCAGTCCACTTTCCTTGCTGCCAGGTTATATTGATGTCATGCAAACCGTTCTTGTTATATTAACAATAGCTGGACTTTTTCTGGACAGACCTCATATGCCTGAAGAGCCGGGAGTTATTTTGCTGTTGAGAATGGGTAGGTTCAGGGATAATTTACTAGCTCATCTTCCATGGTCAAGAAAGACTTAATGAGCAATTTAGGTACACACAAAAAACGTCTCTCCACTTACAGCAAGGTGACTCTTTACTTCTATACAAAAAAGCAAACACTTGGATCAGATATCAATCCTCGGTGCCTCTGGCCATACAGAGACACCCCAAGGTCATCTCACGGCAAGCACAATGCTGGAGGATCGCAGGAGGGTGCCAAGGAAGACCGTGTCAGGTCCTGCTTAACCAGTTCTCTTCAGCACTGAATTTATTGCTCGCCAGCCAGTTCAGAGCAACCTCCTCATAACATCACCTGCCTTTGGGGCCAATGGATCCTGTTGTACGTGCTGCTGAAAGGAAGTGAGAAACTAAACACATCAGGATTCAATATTGGTCCTCAGGAGTTCTAGCAATGAGCCTCAGTCCCCAGCGTCTTCCAGGAGCTGACAAATTGAATTACCGTAACCACTTTCCTGGAAGCAGCAGGTGACCGACTCCATTAAGCTAGTCGGCATTTTATTGTCATCTGTGACTGATGAGCTATTCATGAAATTCCTCCTGTCTTTGGGATTCCACTCACTTAAACCCCTATTAGGCATCATGTATGCAGCCCACGTGGCGAGAACATGGCTTGTTGACTCCCCTTGATGGAGCGGGATAATAATGCCTACTGAAACTGATTACACTGGTGGCCTGACTTTAAGTGAGAGCTGAGTTTAGGATATTGATCTCAGTCTCTTTAATCACTATGAGCTGTTCTTCGAGATATTCAAGCTGGCTTTCTGCTCCTAGGCTGAACATGAGAACCGAATCCCAGGCCCATTCTAAGATAATTAGAGCCTGAGGTAGTTATGGTCAATGGTCCAAGGGCTACGGACCCAATCTTCAAAACAGACCAAGAGGCTCTGTAGCTGATGTGAGGGAAAGTGAAAGGGACGATGAGAAAGAGCACAAACAGCACCGAGCAAGCAGCCCTCCCTCCACAGCAGATGAGACACGTCTTTCTGAAACACGCAGGAGGCACCCGGCCAACAGGGTGTGCAATGGTGAACAGCCACGCTATCAGCAAGGAATGAGGGCAGTTTCAGAAAGAGGGAGACGCAAGGACGAGGAGATATCCAGGAAGCCCGCACTCACGGCAGTCCTGCTGTCGGGTCCAGGCATCTGACACGGGACTGGCCCCTGCAGGTCACAGGGGGGCAGGCCCTGGAAGCCACACAGCTCTTGAGCTCCCAAACCTCTCTGTACTGAGAACCACCATGCTGGCCCAGTGCAGGGGATTCATAAGCCCGTTACACGCCGAAGTCCCAAACTGTTAGGCTCCTAAATGCCCTCCTGGCTTTCAGGACCAGAAACTTCTGCTCATTGAATATCTGCACAGCTCAGAGACGGGTCCTGAGTCCTCGGGGTGATGGCAGTTTGCACGCATGTGCGCACGCATGTGTGCATGGTTTAATCTATCAGGGCCCTTAAGACAACTTAATGTTGGGAAGAACTCAGGCTCTAAAGTGAGAGAAACCAGGGTTTGAATCCTGACTTTGCCAATTACTAGCTGTGTGCCCTTGAACAAGTGATTTCCCCTTCAAACATCAAGTTCCTCATGGGCAAAATGGCAGCCATGATAAGGCCTGCCTCGTAGCTACTGTGAGAATCCGAGAAGCAGGTGGGATGATGCTTGCAAAGCCCGGCACAGAGTAAGTGCTCAGTGGTCACTGTCTCCTTCTCAGAATCTAACACGCATGCATGAGTATGCACGCGTTCATGGGTGCATGCGCACACACACAGTCTCCCTCCTTTCTGCGGTAACCTCTAGCTCTCGGAAAAGCACAAATTCTCACCTACGTTCAGCACAGGATGTCTTTGTTACTATAATCTATGACAACTCAAGATGGACTCAGAGTTTACCCTGAAGAACGGAATACTTAAGTTGGGTAGACAGCTTGAGTCACAGAGACTGCTCCTCCTCGAGTCACGTAGTTTCTGAAATCCTATTTTCTCTGCAGAATGGTCCTTAAATAAGAAAGGGGAGGGTGATGTTGGAAATCTTCCACAGGCCATTCCCTTAATGCAGGTATCTGCACTGAGGCAGGGCGATGAGTGAGGGAAGAGGTCCAGATAGAACTCGAGGCCTCCAGAGAAAACGTAGGAACATATATGGCTATTTGCGGAAACTGTGTATCAACAAGTCTTAATGCCCCTACCTACCCTGGCCCCGTGAATGGCCAGCATCATTGTCCTCCTTGTAGGCACCGTTGTTGAGTACTGGCTTTTTCTGAGGACCTGTCATTAGGACCCTGTTGGACGCCAAGTAGGCAGAAAGGAGAACCAACCTGCAAACCCATGCAGGGAAACACAGCATTCACACCCTTCCCCTGGGTCCCCAATCTACACGAATATCATACGCATGAAAACAGACATCCATATACACCACGCACATATATCATGCTCCTGCTCTTGGCAGACACCCAACTAGCCCCAGGTGCAGCCTTAAGCAAACTCTCTCAGCAGCCACTTGTGGTGGCTGTGAAATATGACCAGACAGGAGTCATATTCCCTCATACCTGTTCAACTCGGAAACCCCAGTCCTGGAGAAAGCAAGGAATGTATTCCCAGCTTGCCTAGTCAAGAAGTTGGCGATGGCAAAGCAGCGGGATTTTCTCTGCTGGCACAGACTGGTAAGCTGGTATCAGCTAAAGCCAGAGTGGGGACTTCCTGAGAAGATGCAGTTCACGGGAAGGCAGTAAAGGAACTTTTAACCGCATGATGACCCCGCTTAGAGTGGTGGAGATACTCTGCAAAGGAAGGCAGGTGGACACATGCCAAGTCCCAAGACTCCTGAGATGATGAGGGGAGCGTATAAAATTCAGCCTGTCTTGTGGACAGTTTGAATTTCCACAAATCTGTAACTCTACTTGCCTATTTCCCTCCACTAAGGCACTTCCGTGTTTCAATTCAATTCCACACGTGTGTATTTAGTCACCAATGTGTGCCTCGGGATGGAGTTTGAGGTGTCAGGATCGGTGAGGGCGGCCAGGGGAAAACTCAGAAGTATAAGGCATAACACTTGCCTTCCAGAGTCGCACACACACACGTGTGCACACATACTACCATTAAATAACAGGAGAAGGGAGAGTGTGATGAAGTTTCCAAAAAGTAGGTCAGGCAGTGAAATGAAGAGAAAAAAGAAATCAGGATGGACTACAGAAATCTCCATGGAGGATGGGAAACTTGCACCGAGACTCAGTGTGCATTTATTCACTCCTTCGTTCTTTTACCCAACAGTCACTCCCTAGGAGCCACTACGTGCGAGGCACTGGAAATATGATGGGGAGCAAAGCGAGATACAGTCCCCACCCACTCTAGCTTGCTAGCTAACAGGCGACCAGACTTCACCAAATTTCTTCATAGCACACCCTTGCCTCGCGCGTTCCAACCAGCCAGTCTTCTGCTTCCATTTCTCCTGCTGCTTTCCTGATACTCACGCCGAAGCTCCCAATCACCATGTGTCAAACACTACTCACAACTTACCTAGCATTATCTCATTGAATCCTCAAACCAACCTTCTCAAACTGGTGTGATTACCTCACTCTGAGTTTAGGGACTCAGGCCCAGAGAGGTTAAAATTTTACCCAAGGTCACACAGCTTGGAAGGATTGAGATCCTAGCCTCCCAGAATGCAAAGCTGCCTATTCTATGAGATGTTCCTTGAGCCAGTTGTACTGCTTCAGGGTCTTAGGAAGAGTGTTATCCCCCCTCTGTTAGAATAAAAAGGGAAATGTTACAGATAGATCAAGGGTTTTAGAAGCATTCTTTTGTAGCTATCAAAAAGTTGATCGTCCCTCAAATAACAATTATGTCATTATTTCTCCTTGGCCAACAAATGAACAGCAAATATATTTTCTTTTTAACACCAAAAATCTAAACAAATACATCCTCTATGTAATCTTGCATGATTTTTTTCTCCGTCTGCTCTGAAACACCCACCTCCTCCCCGCTGAGGCTTCCCAAGAAGGCTGATCTAAAGAAATACCTGCTGTTTGCTCCACAATGCTGATGCCCACACACCCTCTCTCTCCCTTCCCACGAAATGCTCAACCTCACGGCCACCACCCGCACCTTTGACGGCAGGTTCTCCCAAGGGCCTCAGAAACTTCCCTCAGAGCTGCAGTTCCTCCCCAGGGTGGAGCTCTCCTCCCCAGGGTGACCAGACCAAGAAAGGGAGACCTGCCACAGCGGCCTGACATCTTCCACAGAGTCTCTGAAGGAACAGCTGGGCCATAATAGAGGGTTACCCGGGGATACCCACAGCTTTGACAGGAGCCCGTATTTCAGACAGGGCAGATAATAAATTCATCCAGCTCCTGGAATGTTACTACTCTCTCGGGAACCCAAGAGAACTTTCGGATGCTGATCTATAAATCTCCCCGGCCCTAAACACCCAAAATTAGTTCCTGCGCCATGGGAACGTAAAAATGACACGGCTTTCTTCTTTGCTGTGTCAGTTCATAAGAAGTGGGAGGGAGGGCCCGGATGTGGCTGACAGGTTTCTGAGGGGTTCGCTCGTTAAAAATGGGAAGCACTTTAATTACCTGTTTGGTTTTTTGTTATATGTGTGGGTTGTATGTTAAAAAAAAAACAAAAGCAGGACTTACGGACACTCAGGAAATTATATCATTAATTGTGCCTGTCAAAACATTATGTGGCCTAAAGTAAATGGAAATTTCTTAAGGTTTCTTTCTGCTTTTGTTTTTAGTCTTTAAAGTATTGCTTTCATAATGTTTCCACAGAGTCAACTGTAAGCACTTGATTAATGAAGAGAGTAGAATATTTTTTCAACACAGTAACTATAAAATCTATGTATTTGACTTTGGGATTTGTTAATTGATGGCTTGCTTAACAGAAAATTTATTTCCCCGAAGTATGTGTCACTTAACCTAATATTAATGCAAATCTGCATTCCTAAAACACAGTAGGCAGGGGAAATGGGGGAGATGGCACAGGGGCCTCTATGGCATGGGAGAGAAGCGGTGGGCTGGGATCCGGGATCCTGGGAGGCGCCCCACACCCAGTCTCAGGGACAGGATTCCCCTTCCTCTGTGGAGCACCATCCCCTGATGCAAAGACCCACTGGCTTTTGTATCCAGGAAAGATAGGTAAGACAATCCAGTTCAGGCAGCTCTGGACCAACAGTCAAAGGATGAATGGTTAACCTTTCCTGGACAATACAGAGAACACCCTGGCTTTGGGCCATAAACTGCCTAATCGTCCCCAATCCTACTTCCTGTTTAGCTATGTTGGGTTGGGAAGTCAAGGGGATGTTTCCTGTGTCTTTGGGAGATAAACTCAACAACAGGCTTGGAAGAAGACGCCCAGTCCACATACCCAACCTAGAACCAGTTTGCAGGAACCCTCAGGGAAGCAGACATGTAGACTCTTAGAACAACTCAAAGAAAAGAGGGTTCAGTTGGAGCCCTGATGAGCTGAGGTGGAAGAAAATTATGGCCAGTGTGCTCCTTCTAGATGTTCTGTGGGCTCTTGCCTCCTCCATGCACAGGGGTTAGCACCCGTGGTCACCGCCATTCTTACTGAGGGACCCGGCATGGCAAAGGGGTCATAAATATCCCCACTGGACACTGTAAGGATGTCAAAGAATGGATGAGACCCTCCAACACACTGCAGGTGGGAGAATAAATTAATGCAGACTTCCTGGAAACCTACTTGGCATAATGTATCAAAATGTATAAAAATGTTCGCACACTTTAAATCAACAATATCTCCCTAAAAATCTACTTTAAGGAAATAATCAGAGCTAGGAACACAGATTTATGTACAGGAATGTTTATCTCCGCATTATTATAACAAAAAAAAACTGGAAACAAATGAAGTAGCAACAATAGGAGATTGGTCAAACACATTCTGAAATATCTGTACTGTGGAATTTGAAAAGTTGTTAAAAGTAATGGTTTTGAAAAATACTTAGTGACATGGAAAAACATCCATGTTGTTGGTGACTGAGTTATTGGATTATGGTGATTTTTATTTTCTTCTGCATAGTGGTTTGTGTGTTCTCCAGTTTTCTGTAATTAGCAAGAATTCTTTATACTTAGGGAGAAAATACATTATTACAGACCGAAAAGAAGTGAAGTTGTGACTAACCTTCCAGCACACAATGATTTGGGCTCCATGTTCCTCTCTAGGAAGGACGGAGGACCTTGCCATATTTGAAAGGAAGGTCACTGACCATTCCCACCGGACATCAGTGCAGTTTTCTGGTTCCTCTTTCCTACAGGTGGTCTCTTCCAGGAAACCCAGGGCCCCGGGAAGGCATCCTATACATGCTGCGGCCAGTGAACTGTCAATGAACCAAAGTTTATGCAGAGCCCCGTGCCTTGGCAGCAAACTCAGAAGGGCTGGTTTTCCTCTTGAGTTCTTTAAGGGCTGCCTAGCAAAGACCACACCAATATTGATGGTGGCCTTGGACTGAGAGGGCAGGACACTAGTCATTAAAACAGAACCAACTGTCCCACAGCACTTGTCGCCAGTGTAATTAGTGTCTTGCTTTCCCATGCACTTATTCCAGGAAAAAAAATTATTTGGTTGGGTTTGGGGTTTTGTAAACTACAGTGACCCTTCTGAGGAAGGTCCATATCCTCCTCCCCTTTCCGAAGCTCAGCATGTCTTGGTCAAAAGGCTGTTCTTCCCTTGCCACCCTTGGACTATACAATGGGGCTCTGTCATTCACTTCACAGGGGGCATGTAGAAGAAGATAGAACTTCTCAAACATGGAGATGGTCTTTATCCAAATCCCAGGCACACTTTGCCAAGCACTTCCCCTGAAATTTTCAAGGCCATGTGTTTGAACGGGAAATTTAATCCACATGTTTCTGATTCATATGTATACTTAATGCATCAAAACATCATCTCTTTGAAGTCCAAATGGCCCTTTTATAGACATCTTCCTTAGGAATGAAAAGTTGTGCTTGGCCAAGAACTAGCAAATTCAAACTCTCCAAGGTCCAAGTTCCTTTCAAAGTTCCCAACTCAGAAGATTGAACCAGACTTTGAAATACACCCTCCGTCTCCACAGCCACCCCAGGGTGACTGTAAATCTTGACATACCTCATTCCACCACGCCTTCTCAATCCTGATCATACACATTCATGGAGGCTTCCAGTGAAAGCCAATTAAGAGCTGTCTTTCAGTGAATTACCTCGGTAATGCTGTGAGGGAGAGCAGATGGTGGGAGGGCTACACCTCTCCCCACGCCAGGAACCTGAGAAGGGAAATCTAGTGATGGGCCAGGAGTGACAGAGTGGTTGGGGACAAGCCAGCAATTCAGTGTCAACTGCAGACCAAGGGTGGGACCCCCAGCTTTCCCTGGGAACTCTGACGGTAAAACATCACAGTTGGAAGACTTGGACTCAGAGCCTCCACAATTCTGTTCCCAAATGTTCCAGGGCAGACACTGCTCCAAACCTCATGCTGAACGGATGAGACAGTAAGCCCACGGAGCCTCTTCAAATCTCCTGTCTGTGGAGGATCTGAAACATAAGTCAATGCCATCAAACCTGGAAACTGGGAAAAACACTGGGGGAGGTGAGAATTATCCATTTCATGCAATGTTTCCATTAAGCTGAGCCCTCCCTGCCAGCTGGACCCTCCAGTAGCTGATGGTTAAGGGGCCAGACAAGGGGGGTCTTGTCTGAGTTAAACAGAGAGGATCCACCGCTTGCCTCTGACCTCCTCTCCTGACAGTAGGTCTCTTGAGATCAGGTCTCTAACTCATTCATTGTCGTATCCACCACAGTGCTTGGTACAGGATGGTCAATAAACTTTTACTGAGTAAACTGAGTGTGGCTATTTAAAATAAAATTTAATAGACTCTTCTATCGTTCCTTCAAACATCCCTTCGACCTCTCTTCACTCACTCACACCTGCAGAATTTGGGTGTATAATAATTATCAGCATGATCTCCCAATGTACCTGCTATTAAGTATAATTTAGTAAAAATAAATAACTGTTTCTTAAGTAATTTGCCAGTCCTCCATCATTAATCTTTTCAAGTGGGCAGATGAATGGTCACTCGCAAATGAGCATAAAACACAGAATGTGAACCGCGAATGCACTTAAGCTTGCCTTCCCAAGATGACTGAAAGGGTTTATCAACTCAAAGACAACACAGACTCTAAGACATCCAGTCACGTCCACATTAGGGAGCAAGGAAAAACCATGCCTTATTATTTCTACCCTTTTCAGGCTTTCTAATAACTGAAAGTGTTTATCAACTCAAATAAAATGAAGAATCTAAAAATATCCAGTCACGTCTACATTAGGGAGCAAGGAAAAAAATGTGCCTTATAATTTCCACCATTTTTAGGCTTTCTAATGAATTTCACCAATCAAAACCATAAGAGTCTACACTTAAGTATATGAAACAACACTGACTTTGTATTATTTTATATAATGGCATATCAAAGCTCTGTCATCCCAGAGGTTTGACATGAAAAAAAAATAAGCTGCTCCTCATCTTTTTAGCTTTCCTGGTAGAACCCACATCCATGAGCTTCTTTAATATCTTTTATTGATTATGCTATTGCAGTCGTCCCATTTTCCCCCACTTTATTCCCCTCCGAGCTACACCCTTCCTCCCACCTGCATTTCCTGTCCCCTCACCAACTTCATGGCCATGGGTTGTTGATATAAGTTCTTTGGCTTCTACATTTCCTATACTATTCTTAATCTCCCCTTGTATTTTGTACCTACCATTTATGCTACTTATTCCCCGTACCTTTTCCCCACTGCCTCTTCCCTCCCTGCTGATAACTCTGTGTGGTCTCCATTTCTGTAATTCTATTCCTATTCTAGTTGTTTGCTTAGTTTGTTTTTGCTTTTGTTTTCTTAGGTTCAGTTGTTGATAGTTGTGAGTTTGTCATCTTACTGTTCATATTTTTTATCTTCTTTTCCTTAGATAAGTCCCTTTAACATTTCATATAATAAGGGTTGGGTGATGATGAATGCCTTTAACTTGACCTTATCTGGGAAGCACTTTATCTGCCCTTCCTTCTAAATAATAGCTTTGCTGGATAGAGTAATCTTGGATGTAGGTCCTTGTCTTTCACAATATCAAATATTTTTTCCAGCTCATTCTTGCCTGAATGGTTTCTTTTGAGAAAACAGCTAATAGTCTTATGAGAACTACTTTCTAGGTAACTGTCTCCTTTTCTCTTGCTGCTTTTAAGATTCTTTCCTTATCTTTCATCTTGGGTAATGTAATTATGGTGTGCCTTGGTGTGTGCTTCCTTGGGTCCAGCTTCTTTGGGACTCTCTGAGCTTCCTGGACTTTCTGGAAGTTTATTTCCTTTGCGAGATTGGGGAGGTTCTCCTTCATTATATTTTCACATAAGTTTTCAATTTCTTGCTCTTCCTCTTCTCCTTCTGGCACCCCTATGATTTGGATGTTGGACCATTTAAGTTGTCCCAGAGGTTCTTAAGCCTCTTCTCAGTTTTTTGAATTGTTTCTTCATTCTGTTCTGGTTGAATGTTTATTTCTTCCTTCTGCTCCAAATTGTTGATATGAGTCCCAGTTTCCTTCCCTTCACTGTTGGTTCTCAGTATATTTTCCTTCGCTTCTTCCCCTATTTTGCTACCATACCCAACCATTTCTGTGAGCATCCTGATTTCCAGTGTTTTGAACTGTGCATCTGATTGGTTGGCTATCTCTTTGTCACTTAGTTGTATTTTTTCTGGAGCTTTGATCTGTTCTTTCATTTCAGCCATGTTTTTTTGTCTTGACGCGCCTGTTACATAGTAAGGAGCAGAGCCTTAGGTGTTCACCAGGACCAGAAAACCCACATCGCTATGTTGTGGCACTCTCTGTGGTGGAGGGGTCCAAGAGGGCACAATGTAGCTTGCTTGACTCTCAGCTGGCTTTCAATCACTTCCTCCACTACCCACAAGCAAATTGGGCCCTTCTGGTGCTGATTCCTGGGTAGGTGGTTTTGTGTACATTCTAGGACCCTGTGGGTCTCTCAAGTGAACTCTCCTGTGAGGCTGGGAGTTTCTCCCACTGCTGCAACCTCCACAGGTTTTTTCAGTCAGAGGTTTTGAAGCTTTATTTCCCCATGTTGGTACCCTGGGTTGCACAGTCTGTCTCACTCCCCAGTTGTTCCTCCCAGTTTATCTGCATGCAAATGTGGGACCACCCACTCTGCCAGCTGCTACCTTGCTGCACATCCTCTCCTCCCAGCTGCCCATCTCCACCCTTCCCATTGGGCTGGATGACTGTTTCTTTAACTCCTTGGTTGCTGGACTTCCATACAGTTCGATTTTCTGGCAGTTCTGGTTGTTTTTTATTTTTAAATTTGTTGTTTTGGTTGTACAAGGAGGCATAGTGTAGCTACCTATGCCTCCATCCTGGCCAGAAGAAGCCACATCTGTGACTTTTTAGTAAGCCAAAAGTTGGAATAAATTAGCCACCATATGTTCTAAAGCAGTGGTCCCCAATGTTTATGGCACCAGGGACCAGTTTGCAGAAGGTGGAGGTGGGCGGGGGCGGGGGGGTTGAAGTTCAAGCTCGCCTGCTGTGGATGCGGGGGCGACAGGAGGTGGAGCTCAGGCGAGCTTCACTTGCAGCCTTGTTCCTAACAAGCTGAGGACCTGGCCCCAGGGTTGAGGACCACTGTTTTAGAGAACCAAGTGATGTATTACTTCTGTTACCCAGATGGGAAAACTGAAACGTGCAGTATAAACTAATATAGCCAAAAGCTGGATTTAGAATTTAAGTTCAGCACCTCCTGTCTATGGCTTAAACTTCTGAATAGTGTCACATTGCAAAAGCTCTTCCTTCCTCTTGGTCTCATGGAACAGTGAAGGACCTTGGAATTGACCTGATTCTATGACTTTTCAAAAAATGCTTAAAAGCCAGTTCTTTCTATCTATTAATATTTTATGCAAACAGCCAATATGTGAAGTCCACACTGTTGAGAGGATCCTGGTTAAAGATCAAGTTGTTGAGTCCTGGGAGCCCTCATCTATTTGATACTAAAAGGACTCAAAGGTGACCAGGCCTCTTCGAAATACAAGTTCTGAAATGGTCCACTCCTCAAAGCCCCAAAAGGTAAAATGACTTGCCTAGAGTCCCTAAGCTAATGACAGAGCCAAGCCTATAGCCCAGGTGCCTAACTTTCTGTTGAGTGCTTTGCCCACCATATCAGGTAACATCATTGACAAGCTTTTGGAAACTAGAACTTTAAGCAACACGATGTATAACAAAACCAATTTTACCATCAGCTAATTGATATAAACAAGAGTTAATTTTCAATGGCATATTTCTGGTTATAAAAACATCACCAAATTTCTAAGTAAGGACCCAAAACATTTCTAATATTAAACACTGAAATGAATGTCAGCTATACATATGTTTAAGAAAGAATAATACAAACGAGTAAGATCATTACTTTTCAACTCTCACACTCCAGTTCAAGGTCTCAGGTGGCCAAAGCCTATTCAACACAGCTCAGGGTGCAAGGCAGGGCCTACCCAGGACAGGACACTCCTCCGACACAGGGGGCACTCACACCCACACCTCCATGCTCACTCAGACTGGGACAACAAGACACACCAGTTCATCTCATGGCAGGAACCAGAGTGCCCAGAGAAAACCCATGCAGGCATGGGGAGAATGTGCAAACTCCACAGAGACAGTGGCTCCAGTCAGGAATCAACTGTTTTCTCATCAATATTGTAACACAACAAACACACTGAATGAAACGACCTTGAAAGAAATGATGTTATTTGAGGACCTGCTATATCCTGAAATCTCCTAGCAGGGGAAGAGTTCATTTTCCAAATCAGCAACCCTATGACTGTTGCTGAAATTGTCAGTATATGGAAGAGAGAACCCTCTCAGATAAAACCATAAATAGGAGGTAGTGTAAGTGTTTAGATCAGGAATTGGCAAACATTTTCCCCTAATGGCTTGGCAGTAAATAGTTTAGGTTTTGCCATCAAGTCTCTGTCAAAGGTATTCAACTGTCACTGGAATCACAGACAAACCATAAACGAATAAGCATGACTGTGTTCCAATAAAATTTTATTTATGGAATCTAAAACATAAATTTTGTGTAATTCCACATGTCATGAAAGGCTGTACCTTTTTTTATTTCCCCCCCAAACTTAAAGAATGCAATATCGTTTTACTAGCTCAGAGGCTACAGAGCACCAGGCAGAGAGGGTTGGGTCCGGCCCACAAATGAGTCCGCTGACCTCAGTGTAAAGGGAAGTGTGACTGCACACCGCTGCGGCAGGAGTGAACAGGGTGCATGGGCCCTGCAAGTACTTGGGACGCAGTTCTTGGGACAGCTCACACCTGCAGTCACCCTCTGGGCGTTAGCGCCTGGGCTGCCTTGTATCAGGTCCCGACGGCCTGGCAGAACCCCACTGGGAACAAGTAATGCCCCCATGTCTCTGAGTGGGAACCAGGGGATCGGTGCCCTGTGAGGAGGCATGGCGGGAGCTGGTGGGCTAACCGAGGCTCAGTGGCTCAGCCTGCAGGGATAAAAAGGAAGGCCCGGGCCCTGGTGCCAAGACCCCACATATCTGGTACAGGGACCACTTGAAGCAGATCCATGGAAGACGGTGTCTCATTTCACACTAGATTAGATGCAATCCCAGGAGCCTGGAAGTCACTTATTTGGTTCTTATATCAGAATCATTAGTTCACTATCTGGCTGGCTTATAACCATCACGGTATTATTAACTAATGCAGGCAACTAAGGGAGTGTCGATGAGCTATAGTCCATCTTTTAAAAACTGGATGAGTTTTTCCCATAGAAACAATTTTAAGAATAATTAGTAGTGTCACCATTACATTAAAAAAACATAACTCATGGGATTTAGCCACAAAACAAGTTATTCAGTGGGACTGAATTGTGGATACCCTTGAATGAAAATCTGGACAGTCTTAGGACTGTTCTGAAAGCCTTTAAGAAATATGAATATTCTCAATCCATTACAAACTGCCCAATCCCATGTAAACTTCAGTCTTGGTATAAAGTTAAGACTTCTTCATCCTCCTTTCAACCCACCCCAAGCGAGAGCCCACTACATGCAGGAAGGCTGAGTTCAGGAAATGGGCTAAAGACAGTTTCTTTCCTCTTCCATGACCCAGTGCTCTGATTCCTCCTCCCTCGGACTTCTAAACGTGCTTTCTGGTCCCTCTGCATTAGAAATCCTGGAAGAAGTAACAGAAACAGAGTGGGTATATCCTTCCTTGGTTGATGTGACTGTGGTACTTTCCCACTGCCACCCTAAGGACCTGGCAGACATCAAAGATGGATCTCTCACAGGCACTTCTGCATTCCTTAGAGATGCTCCAAAACTATGGCTCAGCCACCAGTGGAATGTGCCCCTATGCCAGCTGGTTGCCCTAAGGAATGTGGCTGTGCCTTCAGCTTCTGTCTGCGGGGGTCTGAGTGCCCCTCCAGGAAGCCCTTTCAGACTGGACTCAGGGCCACTCCGCATCAGCTGTCTCTTGCTGCTGCATTATCTGCCCGCACCTCTGAAAGTGCTGGCCAGCCCCCCACACAGCAGTCTCTCCCTCACTGCTTGGCACAGGGCAACCAGACGATCCATCTCCACCCTTGGGACTGCGCAGGCGATGTTGGACATGAGGCCACTGCACCCCCTGAGCTCCAAGGGACGCACAACTCCCATCAGTGTCCTGGAAGCCCCTTTCTATTTGAAGAGAATGGGGGCAAATTCCTTGGGGAACTCCTTTGGTTGGAGCCTGTTCTGCCCCAAAAATGCTCTCTACAAATCCTCTTCAAAGGCATTCTTTTCTCAGCCCTTTAATGCCTCCACAAGGATGAAGGGTTTAAGGGTTTAAGTTTTCAGTCACTGCTTTGCAAGTCCTGGTCTTGCACTTCAGTTTGGAGTGTTGTTTCTATTGTCATTGTGTTACAGAGCAGGACCTAAACAAGCAAAGGGGGCCCGGGAGCCCCGGGACGGTGATGCTCTTACTGAAAGAAATTCGGGTCCGTCTTGTCCGCCGCCATAAAGGAAAGATATCTCTCAATGCCAGAGATTGGTGAAAAGGAAAGGAAAACGTTTATTTTGTGCTATACAAAACTTAAGGCAGTGACCTAATATTTTTTTATCAAAAAATCTTAAAGTCCCTTAAAACACCCACTAAACGCACACAGTTCTTCCTTCCCCCCTGCCCAGTATGGGGTACCGTATCTCAGGAAAGGAAAATAGAAGTCCAGTCTCAGGCAGTGTCTGGATCTTCCCAGTAATCCGTGCTTGGCTGGTAGGCCTCTCCCGGTTCTCAGCACCATCAGCTGTGT